>JASTWP010002718.1:0-37470 GCA_030770255.1 Temnothorax ravouxi | reverse complement strand
AAATCTGAAATATAATCACATGCGTTAGACGAAAAAATAATAAGCAATATTAAATTTTTTACCTTTTGAAATTCTCTTGATAGATTTTCTTTTTCTTGTTCCGTTTCAGCCATTTTTATAATATTTTTTCCACAATTTAGTAAATAATTAACTACTCTATCCATATGACGAAACAAAGTAGATAAGCCTATGTCAAACTTTTCAGACACATCTCTTAAAGTACATTTATTGCAGCTAAAACTAAAGATTTAAAATTTTCACCATTTTATAATAAAAATTGCAATATTTTAAAAATTTATACAGATATATTATACAGATATATTTACCAAATAAAAGAAAGTATTTGAGTTTCAGCTGATATAGGAGTACTACCTCCGTGTGTATTATCAGTTAAGTATGGCTGAGATTGTTCATAATCATTAATAATTTCGTAAACTGTAGTTCGATTTAAACGAAATCTTTCCTTAAACTTGAAAAAGAATAGAATTCAATTTCTTTATTAAAAATATGCGGAGTTTCAACTTACCTGTTTGTCAGACATTTCATGAATTACATTTTTTATATAATTTCTTATTTTTGGAATAGAATTGCGTATATGCGATAGCAAAACTTCATTCTCATCCTCCTCGCTGCTACTACTTGTAGACAATAATTCTAATAAGACACTTATTTTACTGGCATTATCCATTTTATAATTTTACCTGAGAGTAAAAATACATATAAATAAATTATACGAACTTAAATTGCTTATTTTATAATAACATTTTATTTATTTATTTATGTTTTTAAACATTTCAAGATTTTTAAACGTTAAAATGTTAAATCACTGCACAGCTATTACATATATATATTAGGTTACTAACAACAATTTTATTGTTATGGAGTTTATTAAAATAATGTAATATAATATTGTATAGCATACCATATAAATATACACATAAAGCACGAACATAACCTCTATTTCAATTTGCACTGGCTCTTTCCACCGTCTCGAAAGACGGTGGAGCAAAAGTCACACTCAGCGCAATTTCTTTGCACCAATTTTGCCAGCAGAACATTAAACACTGAAAATATGTGAACTGATTTTCACAGTGGAACAATAAAATTGCACTCAGTGTGTACCAGTGTTGCACTAGTTTTCCCAGTAGAAAACGCTATAGACAAGATCTTACACGCGGCCCTTGACTCGAATCTAAACAACGACGTTGGCAATGACCCTCGCGTGGACAATACCGCCCCTTCGGAAATGCAAATCGTTCAAGATAATGAAAATTTAGATTCTCGCGTAAATGAATCGCCCATGGATTGCGATGCTTTAACCGATAACAAGCGAGGCGTCAAGCGCCGCACAGAGGACACGACCTACCCGAGTGGCGGCAAGGCTAAATCGCAAGCAATTACCACCCCTTCCGCTTCTGCATCTAATAAAAAATACAGAAGGGAAGCTAATCGCTATTCGACATCTGATCTTCCTCCGTTTCTCGTGCAATTTCAATACGCGGACACAAACGTCCCCCCCGATTCTCTATTGATTGCAAAAATCGTAAGCGGATCGCTCGGTGAAGAAATCGAAGAAATGCGAACTATAGGTAACAATAAAATCAGGGCTCAGTTTTCCTCCTATCAGGCGGCAAATCGCGTTATTGAAAACCCCTTGCTTAAAAAGCATAATCTCTTAGCTTTTATTCCTTCTTTTAAAATTATGAGGGTGGCGCTCGTACGCGGCATTCCTCTTAGTTTTGGTGACGAAGAAATTGCAAACGAAATTGAATCCTCAGTCAAGGTAATTTCGGTTCAACGCCTTAATAGGAGAATCAGCAGAGACGGGGAAAACAGATTTGAACCGTCAAAAACAATTATGCTAAAGTTCGAAGGCCAGGTTCTGCCTGAAGAAGTTTCAATTTTCAAAACAAAACTTAAAGTTGAGCCATACGTGCCGCAGGTACAAATCTGTTTTTCTTGCTTTCGTTTCGGTCATATCGGTACCGCAGCAAAGCGCGCTGCAATCGGTGCACGCAACTGGCACATGATAAAAAGGAAGATTGTCCCAGAGCTAAACTAACCCCCCAATGTATCAACTGTAAGGGGGAACATTTTCCCACATCCTCTCTATGTCCTGTTTTTGTTAAACAAAAACAAATTGCCACCATAGCGGCAAAAGAAAACATTCCATATCTCGAAGCACGCAACAGACTTGAACATAGTTATTCCCCCCCCTCCGGATTTTAGCTCTTCTGATTCCTTCCCTTCAATTCCATCCAGCCCGAGTCAAGTAACTAAAAATCTCAAATTCAACATCTCCTTGTCCCCTTCGCTTCATAGCACTCCCTTGATATCTTCGCCCACATATTCGGGCATTTTGCGTAACGCCTCTCCCCCTAAAGATACAAGCCGCAGAAACCCTAATCAATCGACTTCTAACCGTCAACAAAAACTTAAAGAAGCTCATGAGGCTTGTTTAAATTTCCCCAATGGTAGAACTCAATATGACAAAACCCCTTTATTTGTTTTAGGTAAATCCAATGAGGAGAATTCTAACGATCCCCCCATACATTTTAATATCAACCGCGATAGCTTCACACCTCTTATTAAAATCATAATTGACTTAATCTACAAAATGCCCGAATTCTTCCCTGCTATCAAAGGAACCCAACTATATGAATCGGTGCTGCAGATCTGCACCGTTGTAAAATGCTTTTTTGGTTTATAAATGCGCCCTAACTTATCCCAATTTAGCATACTTCACTGGAATTGCAGGGGAGCGGTACAAAAGAAGCCGGATATCGAAAAATTTTGTGAAAAACATGACATAATCTTTCTTTCAGAGACTCTTCTTAAATCCCAACACTCCTTTTCCTTCTTTGGCTTCAACGTTATAAGAAACGATTCAGGTCCGGGCAGGCAGGGTGTCGCCATGCTCATTCGCCAAAGCATTAATTTCTCGCGTATTAACCTCGACTATATCCTTGATTCAGATGCAAGTATTGAGGCCATCGGAGTTAAAATTTTCGTCAATGGTGTTAGCACTGCGATATTGGGAGTCTACCCTGCCGAAAATGTTCGATTAAAACCGATTAAAAAGATAGTAATCCGAATCGATCGGGATTTCTGCACCGAAAATACGGTATTAAAACCGATTAAAAATAGTCAAATCAAATTTAGTACGCTGCAGGCGGATTTGATATACATCCACTTAAATCCGAAATTTTACGATTTCATAACTATAATTAAATCGGTTTTAATGCGATGTAAATCTGTCGGAGGATGACAAAAGTAATCCGTTGCAATCCGAAATTCTATTTTACGAACATTTAAATCGGTTTTAATGCGATGTGAAAATGTCGGAGGATGAGAAAAGTAATCCGTTGCAATCCGAAATTCTATTTTACGAACATTTAAATCGGTTTTAATGCGATGTGAATCTGTCGGAGGATAACAATAAAAGTAATCCGTTGCTATTCGAAATTTCACGATTTTGCGGATTACATCGCGATAAGCAATTAGATCTGTTTTAATGCAATTAATTTAGCTAGAATTTACCATAGTCAATCCATAGGCAAAAATAATTTTTTTAAATAAAAAATTCTATCATTTTGCATTGCAGATAAAGAGTAATTCGATTTTATGTAGTGTGAGTAGGATTTGCTGTTATCATGAGTCACAATAAAGCTGTTTAAAATAAAATCTTTATTTCTTTCTCAACTGCATAACACTTACAAAAGAAATACAATTTGAGCGTTAACCGCTTCAAGTGGTTATTATTTATTTAGGTATTAAATTTTTCAAATTAAAATTCCATCTTATTCTCAATTTTTTCAAAATAAACATAAAATTTTTCGCTATTAAAACATTAATATATTTAAAAGAACAAATTTTTCTGACCATTATGATGAATACATTTCGGGTGAGCAATCGTAAAGACGAGAATCTTGGTCATCCTCAACAACATTTACGTCTTCTTCCTCGCTTCGTTCTTCACTCTCTTCGCTGATTTTACTTTTCTTGCTTTTGTTTTTATCGCTGTTTTGCCGTCGCCTTTTCGAATTGCTGTCGGTGACTTTTTCATGCGAACTTTTTTTGAAATCAGCAAGTTTTTTCCCCACGTAGTAATAAATCGGTTATTTCGAAGTGTACTATGGACGAGAAAAAATGACTTTTAATGTGCACACTTTATTGCACATAGTGAAGTCGGTAAAAAAAACGGGTCCTTTGTGGTCGACTTCTACATTTCCTTTCGAGAGTAATATATATAAATTAAAACAATGTATGAATGGTCCAAACGGAATTGACCAGCAAATGTCGAAAAAGTCCTTGGAGATACTGCACTTTCTAACGGATAATGTAGATTACTGTGATATGATTCTGCCGTGTCTGACTACTACAGACATTTATTTCAAAATATAAACATTTATCAAAATTCGATACATCTGATGACAACAATGTCATATTCTTATTGGCAAATGCTATAGCGTAAAATGCGATGATAAAATGTATAAAGCATATAAAAAATGCATCGTCAGAGGCGTTGTATTTTATAGCCAGAGGTATCGCAAAGCGAAAAGAACGAACGATACAATAATTCAGTTACATTCAGGCGAATATGGTCAAATAATGCACATTATTCTATTAAATAATAAATGCCACATGCAAATATCAAAAATTACAATTAGTTCCAATAAACCGTTTAAAGTGTCGTACATGTGGATAGGATAGAATCAGAAGATTATGTACACAGCTCAATAGTTCCCATAAGCGATGTCAAAAGTAAGCTTATTCACATAGATGTTGGATATTGTAGATATTTATGCAAACCTCCGAATACATTTAAAATTCAATAATAAATAAAACTTTGTAATAAATACAATTTTGTTTCTTTATTTATATACACACAGTCAAATATAATTATAACAAAAATTTGATTTAATTGCATTATATCCGATTTTCTTTTTATCTGAAAAATCGGAGAATTTCAAATTCAAACGAATTACTGTTGCTTTATTACAGACTATATAAATTTGATTCTTATTGCATTCAAATCAATTTAGTTTTTATCCCCAAAATTGATAAATTTTGGATTAAACCGGATTACAAAATCAACTCAATTATTAAAATTGGATATTATTATAACGGATTGAAATTGCATACGCGCAATCGCAAAATTTCGAATTAAAACGGATTAATGTTGTCTTTCCTAGCAAATCGGATTCAGATGAATTACAACCGATTTTATTGAATCGGTGTTTTTGTAATTAAAACGGACTCATCTCTTGAAAAGAAATATACAAATTAGGCGGATTATTTTGGATTATATATCCATCCGATTATTAGTGTTTATTTTGGATTGACAACAATATGGATTAGAATGTAATGATTTCGGATTGGAAATAATCTGCAAAAGCAATATTAAAACCGATTCTGATTAGTTTGGAATTAAAATCGATTACTTTTTAATCCGGGCGCGGATTGAACCGATTAAAACCGATTAAAACCGATTAAAACGGATTTTGTCTTAATCGGTTTTAATCGAACATTTTCGGCAGGGTATCGACATCCGGGAGGCCCATGCCCACAAAGTACGTGGTCTAAATTATTCAATTTGGCAAACTCTTTTTCATACTCCCTTCTTCTGGGTGACCTCAATGCCCATCACTCCTTCTGGGGCGCCTCTGCGCCCAACCCCGCGGGTAAAGTCGTCATGGATTTGCTAGACCGATTTCCTTTTATTCTTCTTAACCCACCTACACCGACTTTTATCCCCCCTCCTGGTATCACCCCCTCTCTCATAGATTTAGCCATAGCCTCCTCAAGCTTCACCACATTATTAGAGATTAGCATTCTTGCTGACACACACGGCAGCGATCATAGACCTCTCGAGATTACTGTCAACTCCAAGATCAAAACCAAAAATATCTTCTCTCATAAATGTAAATTCACCCGCGAACAGCTTAATCAACTAACTTTTATGCTCGAACAGCACGCGAATGCGATAAAATCCAAAGTTCTGGAAATTCCAGATAATGATCCCTTAGGCCAGTATAAGACCTTCACCTCCCACTTGCAGGACCACGTAAACGTTTTCTCTCCCCCGACAGACAACTCGCAATCAGACCGATACAGCAATCTCAATCACCCCGATAAAAAATCCCCTCCCGCTCCATGGTGGAGTGGTGAATGCTCTGAGGCCGTACGAGCGAGAAAGGCCGCGTGTAGAAGGTATAGGAAACACCCCTCAGTAGCTAATTATCAAGCTTATCGTAAGCAAATTTCAGACACCAGGAGAACCCTGAGAGCTGCTAAACGAGAGGGATGGAAAAGATATTGTGACTCTCTGGATTTCAAAACTCCCACTCCTTCCATTTGGAAGATGATCAAAAGATTTCGAAACAGAAAGTTGGCCCCCAAAGCCGACAACCTTCCTATTAACCAGGAAGTAATTGAAACTACAACCGCCAACATTTGTCCGCCTGCTTGTTCGGAGGAAAGAAGCAATCTAACAAGTAGCAATTGTCCAGACGCTGAGAACCCATTAAATTGGCTCGACACCCCTTTCACGTATAGCGAATTCAATCATGCATTAAACACCTCCAAAACTAATTCTAGTCCTGGCATTGATCGCATAGATTACAAAATCTTAAAATCTCTTCCTATTTTTCTTAAAAGGTTGCTGCTTCGGATTTTTAACAATATTTTTGTGGAAGGAGTTTTCCTGGATAGCTGGTCTCACTCTTTAGTATATCTCATCCCCAAGCCTAACAACAAAGGTGTACGCCCTATAGCCCTTACCTCTTGTTTTCTCAAAATTCTTGAAAAAATGATTCTCAATCGCATCCACTGGTGTGTAGAATCTGGCACCTGTTCATTGATCCCGGAACATCAATACGGGTTCCGCAAATTCCGCTCCTGTTCTGATAACCTCACTATCCTTGTTTCCGAAATCCATAACAACAATCTTCTCGGCAAAGCCACTGCGGCATTGTTCATAGATATCAAGGCAGCTTTCGATAACGTCATTCCTAGTATCCTTGTAAAAGATTTACTGCAAGCAAGATTCCCTGGTAAAACCTGTCAGTTCATACAAAATCTCATAGCTGAGAGAATAGTGCAATTTGTGATTGAAGGTCGACTTTCGCCTCCTCGTATATCACGCAAAGGAACGCCGCAGGGATCTGTCCTCAGCCCCTTTTTATTCAATTTTTATCTTAAGGATATCGCTGCGGTTTTAGACCCACACGTCAAGATTCTTCAGTTTGCGGATGATATCGTCATCTATGCCTCGGCCAAGAGAATCAAAAAAGCCATCAAATGGCTAGAGTCTACCATTAAAAATATCAACCAATTTCTGCGTGACCGAGGACTAGAAATATCGCCAACGAAATCTCAGCTTATGGTTTTCTCCCCCAAAAAGGTCCCCAATCATGAACAACATAAGATTCAAATTGAGAAATTTGTCATAACACCCACGGACTCGGTCAGGTTCCTGGGAGTTACTCTTGACCCCAAACTTTCAGGGGAGTTGCACATGAATTCAGTCATAGACAAAGCGAGAAAGATTGCTGACGTCATCTCTGCTCTCCAAGAGGAGTGTGGTGGGGATCGCATCCTCAGCTATTACTCAATATTTACCGAGCAGTGCTGAGAGGCTCAATTGAATATGCCTCGCACATTTTTGCCCTTAGAGATAGTCCCCGCTTTCATCGTCTTGAAATCATCCAAAACAAGGCCATCCGAGCCTGCCTGGGATATCGTATATCCACACCTATAAATACTATGTTCGCTGAAGCTAGGGAGCCTCCTTTTAAACTTCGACTTCAATTCCTTGCATCCAAATACCTTATTAAAACTTTGTCTATTATCAATCACCCGGTGACGGAGGCGTTATATCAACTAGCCTTGAGCGGTCAGGTTCATCCGGACCAGATTGACTACTATTGTAACAAGTTCCCTCTGTTATGTCTTTTCCTGCGTATTCGTGCCCTCCAGCCTAGTCTCCACACCGCAATTGCTCCCCCTCCCTACCAACATTCTTATCAATCTATATTATTCGCCCCCCCCCTTATTCCGCCCGGCCTCTGATCTGCTCGAACTCTTCGAGAGAGTTCCTTCTTCCGCAGTGCAAGGATTATTTCTAGATGCATTTAAATCAATAATGGACAACTCCGTTGTTATCTATACTGACGGCTCCAAAATTGGGGCCGGTTGTTGGGTTGGTGCCGCGTGTTACTCCCCTCAGCTCCAGAGAAGTCTCATGTTTAAACTCCCCTCGCGCGCCTCGGTCTATACGGCAGAAGCATGGGCCATTTACAACGCGGTTCTCCTTTCTTTCGACCTTAGTCGTACTAAATATACAATTGTTTCCGACTCAAAAAGCGTACTCGATGCCTTATCGAACCCAGTAACATGCCGTTCAAATTATCTGATTCCGCTCATCAAAACCAAAATAATCGCATCCCAGGCACGCGGTAACACTATTCAATTTATTTGGATCCCGTCCCATAAAGGCGTTTTAGGCAACGAGAAAGCAGATGAGCTTGCTAGGGCGGCCATTCGTCACGGTCAAGTACCCCCTGCGTTTAAACTTCCACACTCTGACTTGTTCATCGAGCAAAAAGAAAAACTCTTAGTAGAATTTCACAATTATCTTTTCAAAAGAGCTCAGCATAAGGGAAATCATTTCTTTCACAAGATTTATATCAACACTCCCAAACCATGGTATTACAAATTAAACCTAAAGCGAGAAGCTATAGTTACGGTCTCCCGACTGAGAGCGAATCACTACAGCCTAAATTACAGCCTTTTCAGAAAAAACATTATTGACGACGGTTCGTGTTCTTGCGGGGATCCCGTGCAGGATATAGTCGGAGAGCTCGGAGCCAAAAAAATCTCTGAAATGATAAAAGCTAGTTTTTTGATAGTCGATTACAGTACTGGTGTACATGAATATGCTCTGGTCAGTCAAGCAATCATTAGGACAGGTGTCATAGGTGAGCTGTTAAACATGTCGCGATTAACGAGTGCATCAAATGAATTGACAAAGACTGAAAGTTTTTCTGCAGGTTACACATTGCATATAAAGAAGAATTATCTTAGTCAGTCAGCTGTGTGTTAGGACGGGGGTGGTCAGTCAGGCCCGAAGCATGTATGAAAAAATAATAATGTGCAACTCATTTATAAAATCTAAAAAAATTCTTATATGTACTTTATACGATATCAAACATAAAAAAAATAGTCAGTCAACCATTCGATAGGACAACGCCCGTCAGTCAGCGTAAAAAGTGTGAACATTGTGCGTGCGCGATCAGTGCGGCGGGCGGCGGCTCGCTCTTATCTTCGTTATTGATTGACGTCATTCCTACTAATTTTAGTTTAAAATATAATTGAATTATTAATAATAATGTTCATAGTATTAATTTTCTATGAAAATCTGATTTTTAATTAAAAAAATGTAATTACAATCATTAGAAAATAAATATTGAACAATTTAAGTACGTAAAAATTATTATAGTATTATATACAAAATTTTATTTGCAATAATGAAATTCATCAACTTCATTACCAAATTGAAATTCACGTGTACGTTTCTCTTATCAAAGTTAATTTGGGTGACAAATACAACTTTTCTGATTAATGGCACAGAGGTGATATGTCCGGCATTATGCGCATACGGTTTTTTTTATTTTCTGGGAAAACGGTTGACCACCAAACGTTTTACTGGTGATATTCGTGACCACCAAACGATTCCGCGTCGAATGAGCTATAAAAAAGTTAAATTGGTTGAAAAAAAAAAATTGTCCGGCTAACTTCACACCGCAAATTTCATTTTGATTTTACAGGAAAACGGCTAACCACCAAACAATCGGACTAGACTACCAAAGACCACCAAACGACCACCAATTGATTCCAATACGTTGAAGTTGTCCGGCCAACTTCACGGAGATTTTGGGGACGCTATGTGACGCTATATTGAGTCCTGCCACAGTATATACAGTAGCGCAACTCTCCCGATTTCAGCGTGGATGAAAATGAACTGCACATGCGCGTGCGAGGTATGTAACCAATCAGAGCACATGATATTCTGTCTCACTTCTGCTCACTTTCTCTCTGTATTTTTGCTCTCTGTCAGCACCGTTGAGATGCTCCATGTCCATGCAGGACATTTAAATGGCCGTTCAGCAGAAAGTGGCGGCAACGGACATCTGATGTGATCTGATGCAAGAAATAATAAAGTGATAAGTGGTGAAGTGATAAGTCCTCAGTGAATAGTGTACATACATGTGTTTAGTAATAAACAGTGCAAGAAAACCGAGAACAAATTATTTTCCTTACGGAGAATAGTTAATCTGTACAAAAATTGTTTCTTTTATAAAGAAAAAGCACTTTGATCTTAGCTTTGTTGTAGGTATTTGTGAAGAAATCTTGAGAAAATCTGGAAGAAAAAAATGGCCCATTAATCAAGCGCGTGGTGTGTTGTTCGGGAATGCAATAAAAATATTGTGGAAAAACGACATTTTTTTCGGTTTCCAAATGCCCGGTGTCCACGATGCAAGAACTGTGTCCAAGTTTCGGTTTAAGCCAATGAAACTGCTGTTTTTCTGTAAGAGCTGCAAGTTGATTGGCTTAAATCGAAACTTGGACACAGTTCTTGCATCGTGGACACCGGGCCAAAGGAACATGAAAGGTATAATGATTTTATTTCATTTATTAATTATTATTTTTTTAAAACAAGTATATAAATTTACATATTATAAAATAGATACTATTTTGATATTTCTAAATGTATGTATATTATTATGTGCATACATATGTATATGTCGTAGGCAAATGGTTATTTTAGGAAAATAGCTTCAGACTAGGCAAATGCTATCTGCCTGGCCAAATAGCTTTCACCATTTTTATTCTTGCTATTTTCCTAGTCAAATGCTATTTTCCTAGGCAGATGCTATTTGACTGAACCGCTGTTAGGCAAATGGGGTAAGTTTGAAGAATAGTGGCCTCCTTGCTCATCATGTGTGCAACTTCTATAAAGCAGGGCATATATGCACACGTGTGTATATATGTGCCCTGCTTTAACGAAAATCACAACTTTTATAAAGCAGGACATACACACATGTGTGTGTGCTCTGCTTTAATGAAAATCACAACTTCTATAAAGCAGGGCATACACACATATGTGCCCTGTTTTAACGAAAATTACAACTTCTATAAAGCAGGGCATATACACGTGTGTGTGTGCTCTGCTTTAATGAAAATCACAACTTCTATAAAGCAGGGCATACACACGTATGTGCCCTGTTTTAACGAAAATTACAACTTCTATAAAGCAGGGCATATACACGTGTGTGTGTGCGTGTGCCCTGCTTTAACGAAAATCACAACTTCTATAAAGCAGGGCATACACACGTGTGTATATGTGCCCTGCTTTAACGAAAATCACAAATTCTAAAAAGCAGGACATACACACATGTGTGTGTGCTCATGATCGCTACATCACAGTATGACAGGATTTCTAAACTAAGAATCGTCAACTTTAATGCTAAATATCTCGCCTCGCGGGACAGAGCGACACTTTTTTTGCCAGATTCGGTTGTTTAGTGCAAAAACGCGTCGAATAAGCCTAATTTCATCGATTTCTGTGCTGGGATAGCTAAACTGAATAATTTCCCAAATACATGCTTCGCGGAATATCATTTGCCTAACAACGGTTCAGTCAAATAGCATCTGCCTAGGAAAATAGCATTTGACTAGGAAAATAGCAAGAATAAATGGTGAAAGCTATTTGGCCAGGCAGATAGCATTTGCCTAGTCAGAAGCTATTTTCCTAAAATAACCATTTGCCTACGACATATATATTATTAATTACAATATTTCTTTACATTTACAAATTTGAATATTTACAGATGGTTGCAATGGATACGTGCTTGTGAAAGATTAGATTTGGAAGCAATGGGTGCAGAATATGGCCATCGCAATTACCGATTGTGCCACTTACATTTTGAAGAAAAGTGGTACAAGATAAGTAAGAGTAGAGCTCATCTTCAACCAGATGCTGTACCAACAATATTTTTTGGAAGAAAGTAAGCCCCAGCATACACATCTTATAATGTATAATCTTTTCTATTCTAAATGTGGTTTTTTATATTCAATAGTATATTGTATATTAAACAATATCAAACAAAATTTTTGATAATATACACATTAATTAATAATATTGCATATAATTTATAGCAATGCATGTATTACAACATCAGCGAATGAAAAGATGGATGAAGAGATACTAATTGATAAGTTAATCAAAATTTGGTTGAAGCCATCTTAATTAACTCTTCTCCTTTTATCATTATTATATATAGTTTTTTTTATGTTTTCTTAACAAGATCACGTTACAAACTGATGCACCGTTATTTTCAGAAATTGATCTCATACCGGCCATAACCACGTTCCTGTGTTGTCTTTTCATACTACTCGAACTGGGCATCGTGATCGGCTTCGATGTAAATCTTTTGTTCCTACTTTATGCCTCGGCCAGACCGACGTTACGAGTTCATAAAGCTACGGTAAGCATAGCTAAGTTTTTAGTAGCATAATCGTAAATAGGCACTTAAATTTATTACCGTGTAGCAACCAATTATATCTTCCACTCAATTCTTTTCTCAAACTGGATTTTAAATTAACATTTTCTTGCCATAAATGTTGTATTATTTCAGCAGAGTAAAAAATCAATAACTAATAACAGACAAAAATCTATTTATTCACGTTATTTCCTACTTTATTTATGTATATTTTTCAATTTGTCGCTTGTACTATTTTCTACATTCCTCCCCATAACAAAGCTCTCTCTCGCTAAGAATTTCCTGAGATATTTCTAATTTTGTCATAATATTTTACATGTAAAACATGAAATATCTCGTATTCACTTTTTGATGACGTTATCTTGATACTTTTGTACGTAGAAAGAAATCGCTTGTTGTAAAAGAAACAGAAAAAATTTAAAAATTTTTGATTGCATTTTGTAGATGCATTCTATTTAATTTAATATCTTATACAAAATTACAAATGTAAAAAATAAATATTATTATTTTTTTCATTAATTTACGTACAAAAGTATTAAGATAAAGTCATCAAAAAGTGAATACTTTACGAAATATTTCATGTTTTACATAAAAAATATCATGAAAAAATTTGAAGTATCTCAGGAAATTCTTAACGAAAGAGAGCTTTGTTATAATGTTTTGAAAACGTCTCGACGAGGGCTTTGTCGGTCACTCGTCCTATTAAAACCGATTCGTCGCAAATCTGTCCTTCCAACATTATAATTTCAATAGTTTTGTTTCTTATGCAAACTTAACCCACAAACACCACTATGGGTAGCGTAACCCATAGCCAATTTTTCAAAATTGCAAAATATTTTTCGTGCTACAACTTTTTCGACTTTCTTACCTGAATATTCTTTTTTCTCAGTCTTCAAACTATTAATATAAAATAAAATTAATCAAACTCGATGCATTACAACCCGAGATACAGGCAAAAAGGGATAGGGATTATTTTGAAGTGTAGTTACTCTCTCTGGTAGAAAAGATGAGCGATTTAGAACAATTAAAATGTATTTGTTTGTAAATTAAAAGGAAAGGGAAAGGGGAAGGGAAAGGGGTAGATTTAACTTCAACTCGAAGTATTTTCGAAATGTGCTGAAGTGATCTCTGTAGTGTTATTTTAAGCAAATATCTTTTTATTTGGAAATACGACGCAAGAATTTTCAACGTGTCATTTCTCGCTTCTTTCTCAGATTCTAACATGGCCGCGACGAGTACCCAAGAGCCTTAAAAATAAAATGTTAAATTTCACGATACAATCAATAAAATTTGGAGAATAAATTTTATCCCCCCATACACGTCATCAAAGTTGAAGTTTATTCTTCAATTCTGCAAGGTCTATTTTAAATTAACGCCGTTTGTAGTAAAATCTTTGCAGAGAAACGCTTATAAAGATAAACGCTTAAATCCTTAGATTTCGAATGCTTCAAAGCTTGTTTCTCTGCGAAGAACTTACTACAAACAGCATTAATTTAAAATGGACTTTGCAAAATTGAAGAATAAACTTCAGCTTTGATGGCGTGTACGGGAAGAACGAAATTTATTCTCCAAATTTTATTGATTTTATCGTAAAATTTAACATTTCCTTTTTGAAGTGCTTTTTTAATGATTACGCTACCATATTTCTTCACTGATAATGAATTATGAATTATGACGATTTGAAGTGAGTCGTGCATTTTAAGTGATCCTTTAATTTTGTTGAGCAGTGTAAATACCAATTTGACATATATATTTTCAATATTTATATCATGGAGGGAAGCTACTGAATATGATTGATAATATTGATATCGATTAAAACTTAATTTATATAAGAATCGATTTGAAAGAAATCAAAATTTACTTTAGAAATAAATACACTTTAGTCAATTTGAATCTCTCTTTTCTACCAGGGTATACACGTAATTAATTGTCACTATAATGTTAATAAAGTTACTACTACGGAACTGTATGTTAGGATTAATTTATCTTGTAGCATGCTGTTTTAAGAATTTTTCCATTTCATAATTTTGAATGTTTGTTCTGTACATTAACTGTTCAGCTGTTCTGATCGAGTTTTCATAATCGCAAAATAATCGGCACAGGACAGTTTTTTTTTATTTAAAAGTGCAAAGTTTGTACTTTGAGATGGTATCAATGATTATGTTTGCCAATTTTTTTCTTAGACGGTGGAAGACTGCAAATTTCAAGATTTTAGATATCTCAAATACGTCCTTATTCAAAGCTGACTACGGCTTTGAGTATTAAACGAAATTAAAAATTGAACTGAGACACCTTATAGTAGAAAGTTTGCCCTGTAAAACCTTTTTTGCTTCCTCATAGAGGAAGCTTTGTTTTCGTGAATTTCATATATGAACCTTTGATTGCGCATAAAGTTGGGTCTAGTCAATCAAATTTAAATGAATTATATATGAAATAGGGGTAGAAGAAACCAACGAAGAGATTGGTTTTTGAGTTTTTTCTGCCAATATGTTCAGATCGTTGTAAAACGATACCACTTTCCTTTATAATTACCTTAAATTTATATAGTTTTAGTTAACTTTTTTTTATATATTATTAAAAAATTTATTTATTTTATATTTTGCAGATTTACAAGTGCCCGGTGTACGCGTACACCATAAATATGATTTAGCGTGTATTAGCCCAAGCTTGTAACGGATTATGTTTACACACGTCTATCAAGCGGATAATTTAATTTTAGTGGATTCACATGGAAAAATGAGCGTTCTTAGCGGTTACCGAAAAAAAGAAAACAGGAGAGAAAACGAGATCGAGCCCCTGAGTACAACGTTGATTGTTACACCCCGTATCGAGACTGTGGAGAGTATCTTTCCGACTGTTAGCATGAAACATAATTCGGCAAATCGAGATTGCGGATAATCAGTGCGCACACCGTACTGAGATCACGATTGGTACGCACAATTGAATTCTACAGAATCGTAGTGCGATATCTATATCGCACTACGATTCTGTAGAAGGATTACACGCTGGATGTGATTTTTCTTTCTGTAAACGCGGCACTGGGTGGTGACCTAATAAAATTTATAAAATATATACGTATATATGTGTGTATATGTGTATATATGTATATATATGTATGTATAAGTTTTAAAATAAAAATGTTTATAAAATGTAAATTTTGTTTCCTTTCATTTAACGTATATCATATCATCTATATCTATAAAGGAAGATGTCCTGACTGACTGACTGACTGACTGACTCATCAACGCCCAGCCCAAACCCCTGAACCGAATTTTTGTCAAAAGTATATGAAATAGGGGTAGAATTTTCCGGGGAGTGCCACTATGTGTATAGTTTTTCGTTACCGATTTTCTGGAAACCGGTTTTTCTAATTCCTTCAAATTTTCGGGAAATAATTCACCAAATCTCAAAAAATTATAGATCAAACAGGGGTAGAAATTTCCGGGGAGTGCTATAAAATGTATAATTTTTCGTTACCGATCTTTTTGGAAGCCGGTATTGAAATTTTTTCAATTTTTCGGGAGTTTATTGACCGAATCTTAAAGAATTGTATATGAAGTAGAGGTAGAATTTTCTGGGGAGCGCCATGATGTGTACAGTTTTTGTTACCGATCTTTTCGGAAACCGGTTTTTTTAATTTTTCAAATTTTTTGGAAAATAATTAATTGAATCTCAAAAAATTGTACATGAAGTAGGAGTAGAATTTCCCGGGGAGTGTTATAAAGTGTACTATTTTTTGTTACCGATCTTTTTGGAAACCGGTTCCGAATAATCGAATCTCAAAGAATTGTACATAAAGCAAGGTTTAAATTTTCCGAGGAGTGCTATAAAAAGTATATCATTTTTCGTTACCGATCTTTTTGAAAACCGGTATCAGAAGTTTGACAAATTTTAAAGAATTGTATATAAAACAGGGGTAAAATTTCCCAAGAAGTGCTATAAACTGTATAGTTCTTTGTTACCGATCTTTTTGGAAATCGTTTACGAAATTTTTCCAAATTTTTAGGAAATAATTGAGTGAATCTCAAAGAATTGTATATGACGGAATTGAACTTCAGTAGATAAAAAAGTAATATTTTTCAATTTATAGCATTTTAGAGAGAAAGAGAGAGAAAGAAGAGAGAGAGAGAGAGAGAGGGAGGGGGAGAGAAAGAGAGAGAGAAAAAAAGGGAGGGGGAGAGAAAGAGAGAAAGAGGAGGGAGAGAGAGAGAGAGAGAGCGAGAGAGAAGGAGGAAGAGAGGGGAGAAAAAGAGAGAGAGGGGGAGGGAGAGAGAGAGAGGGGAGAGAGAGAGAGGGAGGGGGAGAGAAAGAAAGAGAGAGGGAAAGGGAGAGAAAAAGAAAGAGAGAAATAGAGAGAAAGGGGGGGAAAGAGAGAGGGAAAGAGAGAGAGGAAGAGACTATTTTTGTGTCTTATTACACATGTCCTCCGGGGCGAAGCCCGGGTAACCAGCTAGTATATATATATATTAAAAAGTATAGGGTACTAGGTGAGAGCAGTTGATGCTCATATGACCCGCACGCGTGAGTGCCGCATGCGTGCGGGTCATATGAGCATCAATTGAGGACGCATATGTCTAGCGCCATGAGTTCACGCCGTGCAAATTATCCGCACGACGTGCACGCGTCGTGAGCTCACTTTGCGGGCATTTTGTTATCTGGGCTGCTTTAACGAAAATCACAAATTCTAAAAAGCAGGACATACACACATGTGTGTGTGCTCATGATCGCTACATCACGGTATGACAGGATTTCTAAACTAAGAATCGTCAACTTTAATGCTAAATATCTCGCCTCGCGGGACAGAGCGACACTTTTTTTGCCAGATTCGGTTGTTTAGTGCAAAAACGCGTCGAATAAGCCTAATTTCATCGATTTCTGTGCTGGGATAGCTAAACTGAATAATTTCCCAAATACATGCTTCGCGGAATATCATTTGCCTAACAACGGTTCAGTCAAATAGCATCTGCCTAGGAAAATAGCATTTGACTAGGAAAATAGCAAGAATAAATGGTGAAAGCTATTTGGCCAGGCAGATAGCATTTGCCTAGTCAGAAGCTATTTTCCTAAAATAACCATTTGCCTACGACATATATATTATTAATTACAATATTTCTTTACATTTACAAATTTGAATATTTACAGATGGTTGCAATGGATACGTGCTTGTGAAAGATTAGATTTGGAAGCAATGGGTGCAGAATATGGCCATCGCAATTACCGATTGTGCCACTTACATTTTGAAGAAAAGTGGTACAAGATAAGTAAGAGTAGAGCTCATCTTCAACCAGATGCTGTACCAACAATATTTTTTGGAAGAAAGTAAGCCCCAGCATACACATCTTATAATGTATAATCTTTTCTATTCTAAATGTGGTTTTTTATATTCAATAGTATATTGTATATTAAACAATATCAAACAAAATTTTTGATAATATACACATTAATTAATAATATTGCATATAATTTATAGCAATGCATGTATTACAACATCAGCGAATGAAAAGATGGATGAAGAGATACTAATTGATAAGTTAATCAAAATTTGGTTGAAGCCATCTTAATTAACTCTTCTCCTTTTATCATTATTATATATAGTTTTTTTTATGTTTTCTTAACAAGATCACGTTACAAACTGATGCACCGTTATTTTCAGAAATTGATCTCATACCGGCCATAACCACGTTCCTGTGTTGTCTTTTCATACTACTCGAACTGGGCATCGTGATCGGCTTCGATGTAAATCTTTTGTTCCTACTTTATGCCTCGGCCAGACCGACGTTACGAGTTCATAAAGCTACGGTAAGCATAGCTAAGTTTTTAGTAGCATAATCGTAAATAGGCACTTAAATTTATTACCGTGTAGCAACCAATTATATCTTCCACTCAATTCTTTTCTCAAACTGGATTTTAAATTAACATTTTCTTGCCATAAATGTTGTATTATTTCAGCAGAGTAAAAAATCAATAACTAATAACAGACAAAAATCTATTTATTCACGTTATTTCCTACTTTATTTATGTATATTTTTCAATTTGTCGCTTGTACTATTTTCTACATTCCTCCCCATAACAAAGCTCTCTCTCGCTAAGAATTTCCTGAGATATTTCTAATTTTGTCATAATATTTTACATGTAAAACATGAAATATCTCGTATTCACTTTTTGATGACGTTATCTTGATACTTTTGTACGTAGAAAGAAATCGCTTGTTGTAAAAGAAACAGAAAAAATTTAAAAATTTTTGATTGCATTTTGTAGATGCATTCTATTTAATTTAATATCTTATACAAAATTACAAATGTAAAAAATAAATATTATTATTTTTTTCATTAATTTACGTACAAAAGTATTAAGATAAAGTCATCAAAAAGTGAATACTTTACGAAATATTTCATGTTTTACATAAAAAATATCATGAAAAAATTTGAAGTATCTCAGGAAATTCTTAACGAAAGAGAGCTTTGTTATAATGTTTTGAAAACGTCTCGACGAGGGCTTTGTCGGTCACTCGTCCTATTAAAACCGATTCGTCGCAAATCTGTCCTTCCAACATTATAATTTCAATAGTTTTGTTTCTTATGCAAACTTAACCCACAAACACCACTATGGGTAGCGTAACCCATAGCCAATTTTTCAAAATTGCAAAATATTTTTCGTGCTACAACTTTTTCGACTTTCTTACCTGAATATTCTTTTTTCTCAGTCTTCAAACTATTAATATAAAATAAAATTAATCAAACTCGATGCATTACAACCCGAGATACAGGCAAAAAGGGATAGGGATTATTTTGAAGTGTAGTTACTCTCTCTGGTAGAAAAGATGAGCGATTTAGAACAATTAAAATGTATTTGTTTGTAAATTAAAAGGAAAGGGAAAGGGGAAGGGAAAGGGGTAGATTTAACTTCAACTCGAAGTATTTTCGAAATGTGCTGAAGTGATCTCTGTAGTGTTATTTTAAGCAAATATCTTTTTATTTGGAAATACGACGCAAGAATTTTCAACGTGTCATTTCTCGCTTCTTTCTCAGATTCTAACATGGCCGCGACGAGTACCCAAGAGCCTTAAAAATAAAATGTTAAATTTCACGATACAATCAATAAAATTTGGAGAATAAATTTTATCCCCCCATACACGTCATCAAAGTTGAAGTTTATTCTTCAATTCTGCAAGGTCTATTTTAAATTAACGCCGTTTGTAGTAAAATCTTTGCAGAGAAACGCTTATAAAGATAAACGCTTAAATCCTTAGATTTCGAATGCTTCAAAGCTTGTTTCTCTGCGAAGAACTTACTACAAACAGCATTAATTTAAAATGGACTTTGCAAAATTGAAGAATAAACTTCAGCTTTGATGGCGTGTACGGGAAGAACGAAATTTATTCTCCAAATTTTATTGATTTTATCGTAAAATTTAACATTTCCTTTTTGAAGTGCTTTTTTAATGATTACGCTACCATATTTCTTCACTGATAATGAATTATGAATTATGACGATTTGAAGTGAGTCGTGCATTTTAAGTGATCCTTTAATTTTGTTGAGCAGTGTAAATACCAATTTGACATATATATTTTCAATATTTATATCATGGAGGGAAGCTACTGAATATGATTGATAATATTGATATCGATTAAAACTTAATTTATATAAGAATCGATTTGAAAGAAATCAAAATTTACTTTAGAAATAAATACACTTTAGTCAATTTGAATCTCTCTTTTCTACCAGGGTATACACGTAATTAATTGTCACTATAATGTTAATAAAGTTACTACTACGGAACTGTATGTTAGGATTAATTTATCTTGTAGCATGCTGTTTTAAGAATTTTTCCATTTCATAATTTTGAATGTTTGTTCTGTACATTAACTGTTCAGCTGTTCTGATCGAGTTTTCATAATCGCAAAATAATCGGCACAGGACAGTTTTTTTTTATTTAAAAGTGCAAAGTTTGTACTTTGAGATGGTATCAATGATTATGTTTGCCAATTTTTTTCTTAGACGGTGGAAGACTGCAAATTTCAAGATTTTAGATATCTCAAATACGTCCTTATTCAAAGCTGACTACGGCTTTGAGTATTAAACGAAATTAAAAATTGAACTGAGACACCTTATAGTAGAAAGTTTGCCCTGTAAAACCTTTTTTGCTTCCTCATAGAGGAAGCTTTGTTTTCGTGAATTTCATATATGAACCTTTGATTGCGCATAAAGTTGGGTCTAGTCAATCAAATTTAAATGAATTATATATGAAATAGGGGTAGAAGAAACCAACGAAGAGATTGGTTTTTGAGTTTTTTCTGCCAATATGTTCAGATCGTTGTAAAACGATACCACTTTCCTTTATAATTACCTTAAATTTATATAGTTTTAGTTAACTTTTTTTTATATATTATTAAAAAATTTATTTATTTTATATTTTGCAGATTTACAAGTGCCCGGTGTACGCGTACACCATAAATATGATTTAGCGTGTATTAGCCCAAGCTTGTAACGGATTATGTTTACACACGTCTATCAAGCGGATAATTTAATTTTAGTGGATTCACATGGAAAAATGAGCGTTCTTAGCGGTTACCGAAAAAAAGAAAACAGGAGAGAAAACGAGATCGAGCCCCTGAGTACAACGTTGATTGTTACACCCCGTATCGAGACTGTGGAGAGTATCTTTCCGACTGTTAGCATGAAACATAATTCGGCAAATCGAGATTGCGGATAATCAGTGCGCACACCGTACTGAGATCACGATTGGTACGCACAATTGAATTCTACAGAATCGTAGTGCGATATCTATATCGCACTACGATTCTGTAGAAGGATTACACGCTGGATGTGATTTTTCTTTCTGTAAACGCGGCACTGGGTGGTGACCTAATAAAATTTATAAAATATATACGTATATATGTGTGTATATGTGTATATATGTATATATATGTATGTATAAGTTTTAAAATAAAAATGTTTATAAAATGTAAATTTTGTTTCCTTTCATTTAACGTATATCATATCATCTATATCTATAAAGGAAGATGTCCTGACTGACTGACTGACTGACTGACTCATCAACGCCCAGCCCAAACCCCTGAACCGAATTTTTGTCAAAAGTATATGAAATAGGGGTAGAATTTTCCGGGGAGTGCCACTATGTGTATAGTTTTTCGTTACCGATTTTCTGGAAACCGGTTTTTCTAATTCCTTCAAATTTTCGGGAAATAATTCACCAAATCTCAAAAAATTATAGATCAAACAGGGGTAGAAATTTCCGGGGAGTGCTATAAAATGTATAATTTTTCGTTACCGATCTTTTTGGAAGCCGGTATTGAAATTTTTTCAATTTTTCGGGAGTTTATTGACCGAATCTTAAAGAATTGTATATGAAGTAGAGGTAGAATTTTCTGGGGAGCGCCATGATGTGTACAGTTTTTGTTACCGATCTTTTCGGAAACCGGTTTTTTTAATTTTTCAAATTTTTTGGAAAATAATTAATTGAATCTCAAAAAATTGTACATGAAGTAGGAGTAGAATTTCCCGGGGAGTGTTATAAAGTGTACTATTTTTTGTTACCGATCTTTTTGGAAACCGGTTCCGAATAATCGAATCTCAAAGAATTGTACATAAAGCAAGGTTTAAATTTTCCGAGGAGTGCTATAAAAAGTATATCATTTTTCGTTACCGATCTTTTTGAAAACCGGTATCAGAAGTTTGACAAATTTTAAAGAATTGTATATAAAACAGGGGTAAAATTTCCCAAGAAGTGCTATAAACTGTATAGTTCTTTGTTACCGATCTTTTTGGAAATCGTTTACGAAATTTTTCCAAATTTTTAGGAAATAATTGAGTGAATCTCAAAGAATTGTATATGACGGAATTGAACTTCAGTAGATAAAAAAGTAATATTTTTCAATTTATAGCATTTTAGAGAGAAAGAGAGAGAAAGAAGAGAGAGAGAGAGAGAGAGGGAGGGGGAGAGAAAGAGAGAGAGAAAAAAAGGGAGGGGGAGAGAAAGAGAGAAAGAGGAGGGAGAGAGAGAGAGAGAGAGCGAGAGAGAAGGAGGAAGAGAGGGGAGAAAAAAGAGAGAGAGGGGGAGGGAGAGAGAGAGAGGGGAGAGAGAGAGGGAGGGGGAGAGAAAGAAAGAGAGAGGGAAAGGGAGAGAAAAAGAAAGAGAGAAATAGAGAGAAAGGGGGGGAAAGAGAGAGGGAAAGAGAGAGAGGAAGAGACTATTTTTGTGTCTTATTACACATGTCCTCCGGGGCGAAGCCCGGGTAACCAGCTAGTATATATATATATTAAAAAGTATAGGGTACTAGGTGAGAGCAGTTGATGCTCATATGACCCGCACGCGTGAGTGCCGCATGCGTGCGGGTCATATGAGCATCAATTGAGGACGCATATGTCTAGCGCCATGAGTTCACGCCGTGCAAATTATCCGCACGACGTGCACGCGTCGTGAGCTCACTTTGCGGGCATTTTGTTATCTGGGCTGCTTTAACGAAAATCACAAATTCTAAAAAGCAGGACATACACACATGTGTGTGTGCTCATGATCGCTACATCACGGTATGACAGGATTTCTAAACTAAGAATCGTCAACTTTAATGCTAAATATCTCGCCTCGCGGAACAGAGCGACACTTTTTTTGCCAGATTCGGTTGTTTAGTGCAAAAACGCGTCGAATAAGCCTAATTTCATCGATTTCTGTGCTGGGATAGCTAAACTGAATAATTTCCCAAATACATGCTTCGCGGAATATCATTTGCCTAACAACGGTTCAGTCAAATAGCATCTGCCTAGGAAAATAGCATTTGACTAGGAAAATAGCAAGAATAAATGGTGAAAGCTATTTGGCCAGGCAGATAGCATTTGCCTAGTCAGAAGCTATTTTCCTAAAATAACCATTTGCCTACGACATATATATTATTAATTACAATATTTCTTTACATTTACAAATTTGAATATTTACAGATGGTTGCAATGGATACGTGCTTGTGAAAGATTAGATTTGGAAGCAATGGGTGCAGAATATGGCCATCGCAATTACCGATTGTGCCACTTACATTTTGAAGAAAAGTGGTACAAGATAAGTAAGAGTAGAGCTCATCTTCAACCAGATGCTGTACCAACAATATTTTTTGGAAGAAAGTAAGCCCCAGCATACACATCTTATAATGTATAATCTTTTCTATTCTAAATGTGGTTTTTTATATTCAATAGTATATTGTATATTAAACAATATCAAACAAAATTTTTGATAATATACACATTAATTAATAATATTGCATATAATTTATAGCAATGCATGTATTACAACATCAGCGAATGAAAAGATGGATGAAGAGCTACCTGAAGAAGAAAATCTTTATATTTTACAACAAGAGGAAACAAATAGGTACTTAAACATCTGAAAATGTATTTATCTTTCTATTATAGATAGTATTTTATTATTATAATTAACTTTTTTAAGACATTTTTTATTTAGCAATGAAAAGTAATATTACACTAACAATAAAATGGTATGTTTCAGTGACTTACAGTCGAAATCATTCCCGCCTACAGAGCAGATGCCAAAATGTGATAAAGATGCCCATATTGCTAAGCCGTACGTATTTGTATTTATGTACATTATATACATGCATACGTATTTTTATAATATATTATTTCTTTTATACAGTTTTTTATAATCAGTCTGTAGATTTTGATTTAAACTTACAACTTATTACATTCCATTTTATGTTTCTTTTCTTTTAAAAATTGCATTCTGCATTTAATATAACAAGACATAAATAATATTACGTGAGAGTAATTGTATTTATAAAAACATTTGTCTTATTTTAACATGCTGCATATACATATAAGGAATACATGCTTATATAAGATAATTTTAAATAAATAAGGTTATCAGTACCATCTCTATTTAATTATAATATTCAAATATAAGTTTTTCAAGATTTTATAATAAATATTTGGTTAATTTTATTTTTATATTTTTTTGTTAATGACATTTCTAAAATTGTAATTAATACTTCAACTTTTTTTCTACAGTTTTACTATCTGTTTTTTGCTATAATATATGTATATGTTATGTATAGGAGCACGTCCAGCAGCACACGCTCAATAAGAAGAGAAGAAAGTCCGCGAAAGAAAAAATTGCAACAACGCATTGTACGATTACAAGGGAGAGTAAAAACACTGGACGAAAGAAACAGACGGCTTCAGAAGAAAGTGAAGATTTTAACTATAAGGAAGAAGAAAGCAGAAAAAGAGAAGCTTAAGGACCATGAGATTCTACGTCAATTAGGCTGTAAGTTTTTTTCTCCAACTTTTGCACGATTGTTATCTGTCCAAATTGATGCGCAAATTAAAAGCAAACGTGGAAGACGGTATAGTTCCGAATTTAAACAATTTGCTTTAGGTATATACTTTCTAAGTCCGCGATGTTATAAAGAACTTCAAAAAGAATTAGCATTACCTGCCATACGCAGTCTACATAAGTTTACACAAACGTGGCAAATTAAACCCGGTATAAATGATAAAATTTTTGATGTGTTAGCTGTAAAGTTAAATTCATTGCCACTATTACAACGTCACTGCATTTTGTGCATAGATGAAATGAGTCTACAAGCTCATTTATTTTACAATGTTTCACAAGATGAAATAATTGGTTTTTAAGATACCGGTAATGATCAGAAAGAACCGTTACCTGCAAAAAGTGTTTTAGTTATTATGGCACGTAGCATTGAAGGTAATTGGAAACTTCCCCTTTGCTTTTGTTTTGTCGAGAATGCATGTAAATTTAATGTATTGAAACCTATTCTATTTGATGTTATACGTAAATTACAACATTGCGGTGCTACTGTGCATGCTTTAATTTCGGATATGGGATCTAACTTTACACAACTATCTCGAGAATTAGGTATTTCTGGTACAAAATTCAATCTTTTTAGTTGACGGACATGAGGTACTATATATATTCGATACTCCGCATTTAATGAAAAGAACTCGTGATAATTTGTTGAAACATAATAATATACAATTTGGAAATAACAAAGTTGCTTCATGGGATGATATTACTGAATTTTATAACAGAGACAGTAAACAGTGGATAAAATTGGTCCCAAAGTTAACTCAAAAGCATATCGAGCCAAGTAATTTTGATAAAATGAGAGTACCATACGCTGTTCAAGTTCTCAGTAATCGTATGTGTGCAGGCATGTGCACTTACTTGTCCTTGGGTCTTCTTCCAAGCGCAGCAGTTGGAACAATAGATTTTATCGACCATTTTGATAAATTATTCGATATTTTAAATTCTTCTACTTTAAATAGTCCAAAGGAATATGCGCAAGTATTTACAGGAAACAAAAAACAAATTGAATTTTTAGAAGAAATGTTATGTTTTTTAAAAACTATTAATATAATTAATGAGAAAGGATCTCGTGTAAAAGTTCAATGCTTCGAATGTTGGCAAATAACTATCAACAGCATGATGCAACTTTGGGAAAAATTAAAATGTCATAATTTTCCACATATTCGGACACGAAGAATCAATCAAGATTGTTTAGAAAATTTCTTTGGCTGTGTTAGACAACAAGGCGGTAATTGTGTAAATCCGACACCGATACAATTTAGTCGTGCCTTTAAAAAATTATTTAGTATGAAGATGTTACAGCATTCAGATACGCAAAATTGTGCTGCAGATACTGATCACATGTTAAGTTTAGTTGGTGTGTCAGGTTCGAATCCGTCTACTTCCTCAGAATTTATTCCATCTACGGCACGTGTAATTTTAGATATTCCCAATCACGATTATCATAACATGGAACTACCAGAAGAAAATGCCTTTAAATATATTTGCGGATATTTAATAAAAAAATGTACAGAAATGCATACGTGTGAAGCATGTACAGATTATGTAAATGAAAATATGACTGTCTTAGATGATACTGCTTTGTATTGTTCTTTCCGAGCTTACAATACAGAGGAAAATCCTTTTGGAAAATTAAATTTACCAAGTAATAATTTTTGTGCTTATATCCATCAATTAGAGGAAATATTTGTAAAAACGTTTGAAAGTAATTGCTTTAAAAAAAACATTGGTATCTATTTATTTCAACTTGCACAGAATGTAACTTTTGAAGCGCCATGTCCACATTTCCCAACAATTTATTTAATAAAATTATTTTTCCGTATGCGCATTTATTATACTTTAAAACAACATAATAATAAGGCATGTAAACGTATTCGTAAAAGAAACAGAAAACTTTTGAATATTTTACATTTATAAGTCTTTTCTTTCATATATAATATATTGCTTTTTTTATTTCACACACACATACATATATATATTATATATAGAGACAGTTTTATTTTTATACACCATTACTAATTTATATTTCTTAAGTGTATGACTGATTGTGACATTGTATTTGCGAGCTTATACTATCACGTGTTTATGTTATAACAGTTTATGGTCATGGTAATAACAACTTATAATTTTCTTAATCTTTATTTTCTGTTTGCATGCTATATTTATAATAAAAATAGATTTTATAGTTACATACAGTGTTATAAGTATTAAATATTAAAGTTATTTTAACTGTAAATATTAAGTTACTTTCTTTACCACTCTTTCTTTGGTTCGTACTGAGGTGGATCGAGTACCTAACTGAAGTATGGACTAATGATTGAGTTGGACACAAGAAATTAATAAATATATTTTAGGTATAGGAATATTAGGAGTCAAGACATTTTGTTATGTTTTACACAAATTGCATATATTTATTATTGTATACTTTTAACTTTAGTATGACGTTCTTTTATTTTCATGTATTAATATTTGTCAATAAAATTTCTATTTTATATATGTATGCTTGAAACTGACTTTGTTTTCTATTTGGTCGCATTAGTCCCGATGAGGCTAGGTGTCATTATACAGGAAGAAAAAGATTTACTATGTATTTGGTTGGTGTAAGCTATCTATGATTCTCTTTTAGCTACTTTTTTTCACTATTTGCATATTGTACTTGTTTTATATATTTTGCGAAATTGTACACTAAAATAAAATTTTTTCAAAGAATCATGACCTCAATATACTATTTGCATTTCTACACACTATCTTTTACTTAAACTATATTTAACATTCTTTTTACATCTTATGCACTTTTTATTATTTTTTATTTTGTTTTACTATTCTTTAATTTGCATGATATTACATATATATTATTGTATTATTTATATAATTAAGTTTTTGTATGTTTTGTTTATTTTTTTATTTCATAATTTTTATATTTTTTTCACAGAATATTGCCAACACGAGTCATCAACTTATTTACATACTTTTTATCCGTTTTTTAAAAGGTCATGTAACAGATTTAACTTTTATTAGTTCTTTTATTTTGTTTACTTTGTTATTGCAATTATCATTGCAGAAATCATGTAACTTGACAGTTTATAAATTTGTCACATATACATATACCTATATATATACATATACATAGTTGTCGTTGTGAATAAAAAGAATTAGATAAAATTAATAAGTTACAAGTTGTATTAAATAATTTTCTTAATATTTCCTTGATATTTCCTTTTGTGACCGTTTAAATATTGATAGCATAAATAATTTATTGATTTGTATTATACAACTCGTGTACAACACGAAGAAGTAATATGGCACATTTGTACAATTGCTATACAAATTATTCAAATTTATCTGCATTTTGTATATACCTACCCTGGCGAAAATAAGAAGTTCATAAGCGTTGCAATTTCTGCTTTTCAAACGCTTTATTTTCGCCAGGGTATATATATAATTAAAAAATATATAGTGCCAATAAATAAATATATAGCGCGCGCGTCTGGTTGTACATCATGTTTTATTTCTATCTCAAATGTAACCCTTGTTGTTTATGTATGCGTTTCTGCGCGTTATAACGCACGTCAACATGCGTCTCCATACATTATCCCAATCAAAACGCGCGCGTCTGACACGCAACGATAAATTAGAAAGAGAGAGAGACTTATAACAGTGAGAGGAAGTGAGACAGATTATCGGTTACATACCTCGCACGCGCATGTGCAGTTCATTTTCATCCACGCTAACATCAAAAGTGCCGACAGAGAGTTGCGCTACTGTATATCTGTATATACTGTGGCGTGGTCCTGCCGACAGTGCCGACAAAGGCGGTCGGCAATCCATGTATGTAGTATGTATATATATCAGTGGTATCACCTCCGTGAAGTTGGCCGGACAACTTCAACGTATCGAACTTTAAATAATTGGAATCGATTGGTGGTCGTTTGGTGGTCTTTGGTAGTCTAGTCCGATCGTTTGGTGGTTAGCCGTTTTCCTGTAAAACCAAAATGAAATTTGCGGTGTGAAGTTAGCCGGACAATTTTTTTTTTTCAACCAATTTAACTTTTTTATAGCTCATTCGACGCGGAATCGTTTGGTGGTCACGAATATCACTAGTAAAACGTTTGGTGGTCAACCGTTTTTCCAGAAACTAAAAAAAACCGTATGCGCATAATGCCGGACATATCACCTCTGTGCCATTAATCAGAAAAGTTGTATTTGTCACCCAAATTAACTTTGATAGGGCTCATTCGACGCGGAATCGTTTGGTGGTCACGAATATCGTTATTAAAACGTTTGGTAGTCAACCGTTTTCCCAGAAAATAGGAAAAACCGTACTCTTACGCCATTGGTCGTACGACTCCGTGACGGTAGCTCGGTAATTTGATGAATAAAGATTATTTATCAATCAAATTGACTTTTATACGGCTCGTTGGATGCGGAATCGTTTGGTGGTCACGAATATCGTCATTAAAACGTTTGGTGGTCAACCGTTTTCCCAGAAAATAGGAAAAACCGTACGCTCACGCCATTGGTCGTACGACTCCGTCACGGTAGCTCGGTAATTTGATAAATAAAGATTATTTATCAATCAAATTTACTTTTATACGGATCGTTGGACGCGGAATCGTTTGGTGGTCACGAATATCGTCATTAAAACGTTTGGTGGTCAACCGTTTTTCCAGGAAATAGGAAAAATCGTACGCTCACGCCATTGGTCGTATGACTCTGTGCTATTAATTAAAAAAATTGTATTTGTCACGCAAATTGACCTTCATATGGTTCGTTTGACGCGGAATCGTTTGGTGGTCACGATTATCGTCATTAAAACGTTGGTGGTCAACCGTTTTCCCAGAAAATAGGAAAAACCGTACTCTCACGCCATTGGTCGTACGACTCCGTGACGGTAGCTCGGTAATTTGATGAATATAGATTATTTATCAATCAAATTGACTTTTATACGGCTCGTTGGACGCGGAATCGTTTGGTGGTCACGAATATCGTCATTAAAACGTTTGGTGGTCAACCGTTTTCCCAGAAAATAGGAAAAACCGTACGCTCACGCCGTTGGTCGTATGACTCTGTGCTATTAATTAAAAAATTGTATTTGTCACGCAAATTGACTTTCATACGGCTCGTTTGACGCAAAATCGTTTGGTGGTCACGAATATCGCCATTAAAACGTTTGGTGGTCAACCGTTTTCCTAAGAAATAGATAAAACCGTACTCTCACCCCATTGGTCGTACGACTCCGTGACGGTAGCTCGGTAATTTGATGAATAAAGATTATTTATCAATCAAATTGACTTTTATACGGCTCGTTGGACGCGGAATCGTTTGGTGGTCACGAATATCGTCATTAAAACGTTTGGTATTCAACCGTTTTCCCAGAAAATAGGAAAAACCGTACGTTTACGCCATTGGTCGTATGACTGTGCTATTAATTAGAAAAATTGTATTTGTCACGCAAATTGACTTTCATACGGCTCATTCGACGCGGAATCGTTTGGTGGTCACGAACATCGTCATTAAAACGTTTGGTGGTCAACCGTTTTCCCAGAAAATAGGAAAAACCGTACGCTCACGCCATTGGTCGTACGACTCCGTCACGGTAGCTCGGTAATTTGATAAATAAAGATTATTTATCAATCAAATTTACTTTTATACGGATCGTTGGACGCGGAATCGTTTGGTGGTCACGAATATCGTCATTAAAACGTTTGGTGGTCAACCGTTTTTCCAGAAAATAGGAAAAACCGTACTCTTACGCCATTGGTCGTACAACTCCGTGACGGTAGCTCGGTAATTTGATGAATAAAGATTATTTATCAATCAAATTGACTTTTATACGGCTCGTTGGACGCGGAATCGTTTGGTGGTCACGAATATCGTCATTAAAACGTTTGGTGGTCAACCGTTTTCCCAGAAAATAGGAAAAACCGTACGCTCACGCCATTGGTCGTACGACTCCGTGACGGTAGCTCGGTAATTTGATAAATAAAGATTATTTATCAATCAAATTGACTTTTATACGGCTCGTTGGACGCGGAATCGTTTGGTGGTCACGAATATCGTCATTAAAACGTTTGGTGGTCAACCGTTTTCCCAGAAAATAGGAAAAACCATACGCTCACGCCATTGGTCGTATGACTCTGTGCTATTAATTACAAAAAATTGTATTTGTCACGCAAATTGACTTTCATACGGCTCGTTTGACGCGGAATCGTTTGGTGGTCACGAATGTCGTCATTAAAACGTTTGGTGGTCAACCGTTTTCCCAGGAAATAGGAAAAACCGTACGCTCACGCCATTGGTCGTATGACTCTGTGCTATTAATTAGAAAAATTGTATTAGTCACGCAAATTGACTTCCATATGGCTCGTTTGACGCGGAATCGTTTGGTGGTCACGAATATCGCCATTAAAACGTTTGGTGGTCAACCGTTTTCCCAGAAAATAGGAAAAACCGTACTCTCACGCCATTGGTCGTACGACTCCGTGACGGTGGCTCGGTAATTTAATGAATAAAGATTATTTATCAATCAAATTGACTTTTATACGGCTCGTTGGACGCGGAATCGTTTGGTGGTCACGAATATCGTCATTAAAACGTTTGGTGGTCAACCGTTTTCCCAGAAAATAGGAAAAACCGTACGCTCACGCCATTGGTCGTACGACTCCGTGACGGTAGCTCGGTAATTTGATAAATAAAGATTATTTATCAATCAAATTGACTTTTATACGGCTCGTTGGACGCGGAATCGTTTGGTGGTCACGAATATCGTCATTAAAACGTTTGGTGGTCAACCGTTTTCCCAGAAAATAGGAAAAACCATACGCTCACGCCATTGGTCGTATGACTCTGTGCTATTAATTACAAAAAATTGTATTTGTCACGCAAATTGACTTTCATACGGCTCGTTTGACGCGGAATCGTTTGGTGGTCACGAATGTCGTCATTAAAACGTTTGGTGGTCAACCGTTTTCCCAGGAAATAGGAAAAACCGTACGCTCACGCCATTGGTCGTATGACTCTGTGCTATTAATTAGAAAAATTGTATTAGTCACGCAAATTGACTTCCATATGGCTCGTTTGACGCGGAATCGTTTGGTGGTCACGAATATCGCCATTAAAACGTTTGGTGGTCAACCGTTTTCCCAGAAAATAGGAAAAACCGTACTCTCACGCCATTGGTCGTACGACTCCGTGACGGTGGCTCGGTAATTTAATGAATAAAGATTATTTATCAATCAAATTGACTTTTATACGGCTCGTTGGACGCGGAATCGTTTGGTGGTCACGAATATCGTCATTAAAACGTTTGGTGGTCAACCGTTTTCCCAGAAAATAGGAAAAACCGTACGCTCACGCCATTGGTCGTATGACTCTGTGCTATTAATTAGAAAAATTGTATTTGTCACGCAAATTGAATTTCATACGGCTCATTCGACGCGGAATCGTTTGGTGGTCACGAATATCGTCATTAAAACGTTTGGTAGTCAACCGTTTTCCCAGAAAATAGGAAAAACCGTACTCTTACGCCATTGGTCGTACGACTCCGTGACGGTAGCTCGGTAACTTGATGAATAAAGATTATTTATCAATCAAATTAACTTTTATACGGCTCGTTGGACGCGGAATCGTTTGGTGGTCACGAATATCGTCATTAAAACGTTTGGTGGTCAACCGTTTTTCCAGAAAATAGGAAAAACCGTACGTTTACGCCATTGGTCGTATGACTGTGCTATTAATTAGAAAAATTGTATTTGTCACGCAAATTGACTTTCATACGGCTCATTCGACGCGGAATCGTTTGGTGGTCACGAACATCGTCATTAAAACGTTTGGTGGTCAACCGTTTTCCCAGAAAATAGGAAAAACCGTACTCTCACGCCATTGGTCGTACGACTCCGTGACGGTAGCTCGGTAATTTGATGAATAAAGATTATTTATCAATCAAATTAACTTTTATACGGCTCGTTGGATTTGATTGTTAAATAATCTTTATTCATCAAATTACCGACCTACCGTCACGGAGTCGTACGACCAATGGGGTGAGAGTACGGTTTTATCTATATCCTGGGAAAACGGTTGACCACCAAACGTTTTAATGACGACATTCGTGACCACCAAACGACTCCGCGTCCAACGAGCCGTATAAAAGTCAATTTGATTGATAAATAATCTTTATTCATCAAATTACCGAGCTACCGTCACGGAGTCGTACGACCAATGGCGTAAGAGTACGGTTTTTCCTATTTTCTGGGAAAACGGTTGAATACCAAACGTTTTAATGACGATATTCGTGACCACCAAACGATTCCGCGTCGAATGAGCCGTATGAAAGTCAATTTGCGTGACAAATACAATTTTTCTAATTAATAGCACAGAGTCATACGACCAATGGCGTGAGCGTACGGTTTTTCCTATTTTCTGGGAAAACGGTTGACCACCAAACGTTTTAATGACGATATTCGTGACCACCAAACGATTCCGCGTCCAACGAGCCGTATAAAAGTCAATTTGATTGATAAATAATCTTTATTCATCAAATTACCGAGCTACCGTCACGGAGTCGTACGACCAATGGCGTGAGAGTACGGTTTTTCTTATTTTCTGGGAAAACGGTTGACTACCAAACGTTTTAATGACGATATTCGTGACCACCAAACGATTCCGCGTCCAACGAGCCGTATAAAAGTCAATTTGATTGATAAATAATCTTTATTCATCAAATTACCGAGCTACCGTCACGGAGTCGTACGACCAATGGGGTGAGAGTACGGTTTTATCTATTTCTTAGGAAAACGGTTGACCACCAAACGTTTTAATGGCGATATTCGTGACCACCAAACGATTCCGCGTCAAACGAGCCGTATGAAAGTCAATTTGCGTGACAAATACAATTTTTTTAATTAATAGCACAGAGTCATACGACCAATGGCGTGAGCGTACGGTTTTTCCTATTTTCTGGGAAAACGGTTGACCACCAAACGTTTTAATGACGATATTCGTGACCACCAAACGATTCCGCATCCAACGAGCCGTATAAAAGTCAATTTTATTGATAAATAATCTTTATTCATCAAATTACCGAGCTACCGTCACGGAGTCGTACGACCAATGGCGTAAGAGTACGTTTTTTCCTATTTTCTGGGAAAACGGTTGACTACCAAACGTTTTAATAACGATATTCGTGACCACCAAACGATTCCGCGTCGAATGAGCCCTATCAAAGTTAATTTGGGTGACAAATACAACTTTTCTGATTAATGGCACAGAGGTGATATGTCCGGCATTATGCGCATACGGTTTTTTTTAGTTTCTGGGAAAACGGTTGACCACCAAACGTTTTACTGGTGATATTCGTGACCACCAAACGATTCCGCGTCGAATGAGCTATAAAAAAGTTAAATTGGTTGAAAAAAAAAAATTGTCCGGCTAACTTCACACCGCAAATTTCATTTTGGTTTTAAGGTGCGATTTCATTGACGCTAGAAATCAGCGGCAGCGTCAAGAAAATGTAGTGGGGGAAGAAGTTCAGACCGTCTCAACTTTTTAGCATACCGCAAAATTCAACGGAACTTCTTCCCCCACTACATTTTCTTGACGCTGCCGCTGATTTCTAGCGTCAATGAAATCGCACCTTTACAGGAAAACGGCTAACCACCAAACGATCGGACTAGACTACCAAAGACCACCAAACGACCACCAATCGATTTCAATTATTTAAAGTTCGATACGTTGAAGTTGTCCGGCCAACTTCACGGAGGTAGTGGTATCACCACAAATTGCTACGCTACGTAGAGAACAGATATCTTAATGTCAATTTTGCTAGAAATAATGTTTCAGTATATATTTTCCAAACTGGGGCAGAAAATTTAGCTAGAGTACATAGCTCTCATGACACAAGGCGGAAATTGGCGAAAATCTATTCGTGACTGCTTTTGAAGTTTGAACCATGCAGAACCTAACCAAGTATCCGAAACGATATTACATGGCGCCAACCCGGATATTCAATTTCCCATCCCAAAATATTTATCTCCCGAAGGAAAAACCTATTTTCAACGTTAAACATTTCAGTTACGCGCATAATAATGGAGCTCACAGGTTATCTCTTCCCATGTCTTATCACGCAAGTATCAACATGTTTTGTGATACAAGTATCAACATCTTTTATTTCAATTTCTATTTATATTTTACACTATTTAGCTAATTGATTTTCAATTTGTGACAACTGGATACGATTTTTATATAGGTATAACATTGATATCTTTGACAGGAAAGAAATGTCATTAAGTATATCCCTAGACAGCGAAATCTGTTTTCAACAGATTTTGCAAGGCATCTGCTATGAATTTTTTTGGCACAATGCCAGCGAAAATAAAATTACTAGTATAATAAATTGACTGCAAATATCGAGTTTATCATTTTGTAACCATTTAAATGATATATTTTATTTAAATGATAGATTCTGTTTGCAATCTGTTGGCTATATGTTGTGAGATTACATCAGCAAGTTCTGCTGGCAGAACATAAATCAATATCAATCTGCATTTTGTCAATTAATATTCTATTCGAATCAGTTTGCAAACTGCTTAGAATACTACTAACATTTTGCGGGATTTGTTTTTAGGCTTACAAGAAGATTCGCAGAGAATTACATGCCGTACAATCAGCATTATTGTACAGCGGCAAATTCAGCTTTTCTCCAAGATTCGATAGTATCAGATATTTTAATACTACATGTAGTAACGCCAATGAACAATCACCAAAGAAATCAGGCTCAGAAAATCCAGACAAGAAGCCTGATGAAAATGAAGATATGAAATCAGTTTTCACTAAGCTCTCCTTATGGTTTATGGTATTATACTTTGTCTTAATTGTATTGAAACATCAGATGGGAATGTCAAATGCAGAAGTAAGTTTTTATTTAATCATCATTTATTGTAGGAATTATTTTTAAAAGTATAAATACTATTGTTAAGATATGACATATTATGTTTGAATAGCTCGCTGCTTCTGTTTCCTGGAATGAATTTGTATATGACATGTTAAGTAAAGGGGAGGTTGAGGCAATTATTGTAAATCCTACTATCGAGCGTGTTATAATTGTTGTGCACGATGGTGCCATTATTAAAGGAAAGAGAAGCCCATACAAGAGATATCACATGGCTGTTCCAAGCATTGAGAATTTTGAAGAGAAACTGAAGAAGGTGGAAAAGAATCTTGGCATAAAAGCTGGTAAATAAATTGCTTGCGATGCATTAATGAACATCACGCGCCAGATTGCGATAATTGAAGTATTTGTCTGAAATATTTTAGGCCAAGGAGTACAAGTGATTTACGAAAGGAAGATAGAATACATAGCGAGTATTGTGAGATTTGCACTTTTTGCGCTGATAGCTATTGCTGCTTTTAGTTTTGTGAGAAAACGTTTTTCCTTCAAACCTTTCGAGATAATATCGCAAATGAAACAAGCGAAATTTACTCTAGTCGAGCCGTTGGTGGGGAAGGGTAAAGGTGTACGTTTTGCGGATGTAGCTGGACTGAAAGAGGCTAAGATAGAAGTGATGGAATTTGTCGATTATCTGAAAAAACCAGAACGTTACAAAATGCTGGGCGCTAAAATACCACAAGGTAGTTGCTGACATTGCACTTATATATGTATATAAATATATATATATATATACATATATATATACATATATATACATATATATATATATATATATATATATATATATATATATATATAAATAGAAAATTACTAGCGTTTCTATATTATGGCCCGGTTTCACCAACGTGATTTAATCTAATCGGTCGATTAAACTCACTCTTCATCTCTTTTTAGGGGAACAGTTGGAAAGAGATGAAGAGTGAGTTTAATCGACCGATTAGATTAAATCACGTTGGTGAAACCGGGCCTAAGTTTATGCCACAAAATTAGATCTTAAAAATACAATCTTATTTTTAGGCGTTTTACTCTTGGGACCTCCTGGATGCGGTAAAACATTACTGGCTAAAGCTGTGGCGACTGAAGCGAGCGTTCCTTTCCTGTCTATGAACGGTTCTGAGTTTATTGAAGTATTCGGTGGTTTAGGTGCTGCTCGAGTTAGAGATTTATTCAAAGAAGCTAAAAAGAGGTTTGTCTGCTCTATTGCTTCTCTAAATTTATCTTAATGATATTTTAATATTTACTTAATTTCTTATAGAGCACCAAGTATTATATATATTGATGAAATTGACGCGATTGGCAAAAAACGTTCAGAGAGCTCGCTTGGGATATCTGACCGTGAATCTGAACGAACGTTAAATCAACTTTTAGTAGAAATGGATGGAATGATATCAAAAGAAAACGTTATTATACTGGCCTCGACGAACAGGGCAGACGTACTGGATAAGGCGTTATTGAGACCCGGCAGATTCGATCGGCACATTTTAATCGATTTTCCCACGGTAGAGGAGAGACAACAAATCTTCGAGACTCACCTTAAAAAAATATCTTTACAAAATAAACCTTCGAAATATTCGGATACTTGGCTTATCTTACACCTGGTTTTAG
>JASTWP010002717.1:0-37463 GCA_030770255.1 Temnothorax ravouxi | reverse complement strand
TATTGTACACACGAAACAATTATCTGAAAAAAATATCTTGTTTCGTATTTTAATTAGGTAAAATTGTCATTGATAAATATCTTTTCTCGATAATAATAATAAAATTACGTTCATTATACTTGAATATATTTAATGTGAAGAATAATAAAAAAAATTAATATTTAATTTTAAAATGTTATACTGTTTTGAAATAGAACGAACATTTATGAAAGCTCATCCTTGAAAATATTCTGGTTGATTTCCATTAAATTCAGCAGCACGTGTAAGGAAGTAAAAACAAAGTGATGTGACGTAATATTGTTTGACATATGAAACGTTTCTTCGTATTCTGTTATTTGATTGCCATACATGTTATATTTTTATACATATCTTATGTTCTAGATGTATTGCAATGTTCGTACAGCCTGTTATTGATATAATAGCGATTATTATTTCAACGAGTTTGTTATTGTTTGTAAAAATATGCGCTTCGTCGGCACATCATTTCGTATTATTTTGCATTAAATAAACTCAATTATTAATAGCAATTTGATTTAATATATAGAGATGAAAAATCCAAAGATAGAATAATATATTCTAAATATTTTTAATCCGATATATATGAGTTTTTATCGAATAAATAACAAAATGTAGAAAAAAGACATTAAAATCCATATTAAAAACTTTAAGGTGTGGAAAAAAAAGTAAAATAATGAAACTGTATTTCATTATTAGAAGCTTTTGTTATAACACAAGCGTTTTACATCGTATATAAATTCAGTTTAGTTAAACAAGTCTTTTTTTATCATTTTTTCCGAGAAACCATTAAAACAAATTTAAAGGCAATTGAGTCATAAAGTATTTCCAAAATAAAATATAACATTTTAATGTCTATAATAAAGACACAAATTGTAAATAAGCACAAATAAAATTGTATGTAATTTTCGTGTTTATGGTACAAAAGTGACATTAACATACAGCATATTTTTATATAAAAAGTACTAATATATAAAAGTATATAAATACACATAATTTTGCAAAATGGAGAAAATTATTACAGAATATTTATATAAAATTTGAAACAAAACAATCGAGGAAAGTACAGTACATGACTTTCTGAAGTAAGTTTAAGACTTTCTCGCGTTGCCGTAGGTCATCAACCTCTGGACAGCGGCAGTGAAGGTGAAGCGTATAATTGCTTTCTTACGGGGAAGTAATTCTGACATGATCCAGAGTTTAACACTGTCATCGTATCGCAATAGAGACGTCAATTTAATGAGACGTATATGATGGAGGATTTGTGGAATTGGAAATCATTTTTCGTGAAAATGTGACAGCTTGTGTGCAGAATTGCATCGAGTTATGTAGAGTATAGAGTATCAGAAAGAATTTCTCATTGTCACCGTTAGGGAATGATATAATGATAAAATAAACAATGCCGTTCTTAGAACCGACACTATTGTGTGACGATCACTATTGTGACGAACTGTAAGTGATATAGGCGTGAGATAAACGACGTACATCTCTCCTCGGATACAGTGATGTGACAGAATCAGCGCTTAATAAGAGCTATCTCGAAGTACAAAACATCTCACGAACGCGACAATTTTTTACGAGAGGATATTAAAGATTAATTAAACAAATTGATGGAAGTTACTTAATGAATAACAGATAGATGGATCCTGAGTAATTGATAATGTAATTGATTATCATATCCAAAACGGATTGCTCATGCAGTTTGCATAGCACATCAGGATATTATTCTTGTTATCGGAACGAACGACGCAGAGAAGTTATTCGATCGTCGCAACTTTATCGTTACGCTCGCCTTGCTACCCAACACCTTCGAATACGGCTGACCTCATTCGAATGACCGATCAGTGCGCATCAACGATGTAAGAAGCGTTCGTCGAGTTATATACGCGCCGGACGCGCGTGCAGGATACGCTTGTTTTGATCTCTGAGAATAGGTCGACGGTCTGAGAGTGAAGCCATTCACGAAATTATACACCATTCTATTTGTTGATACATCTAAATTGAAAATAAACAATGCTCTATCACCGGAATTGCATTACTCATGATGCAAAGACTCTTTGAAAGCTGCACATAAAAATACAGAAAAAGTTTATAGGTGATTTATAAGCGTTATTTTATCCCAATGTATCTTGTAATTGAATCTCTACAATTAACAAACAAAATTATTATTGTTGAAATGCGCTTATTTCTTTCGCCAAAAACAAAACATTAAATGAGGGAAATTTATTCGCAAGGAATTAAAGTATAAAAATGCATCGTAAAATTCGATTCTTTAAATCACGAAATAACGCAAAACGTCACCGGCAATAATTAATTTAGGATGCTACTTTGAGATTATTATTTCAAATGTAACGCTCTTTACGAATGTAACGACTGTGCCTTTACGCATGTACGATTGTCGTCATACATTCCTACTTATCTTCTAAAATAAAAAGACTTTTGACCTCATATTTTCAATTCAGCAGACACTCGAGCCCTGTCAGCAATTAATATCGCTATCATAGAAATCACGCGATCCGCAGGCGACTAGCATGCGAAATAAATAAGCGACGGAAATAAACAGACCATATTGTTTATCAAGCTATATTCTATCATAAAAACAGCACGCATTTTTTAACAACGAAGTGACTAGATATTGAAGTTATATCATAGGATGGGCTTGATAAGAACCGCCATGTACGTATAGAGTTGCGAAATGACGCGTAGAGCAGCGAAACATGAGACACGAGTGCTTCCTTTTGAGAATATGTCACTCGTGCGGCTTTACTACGTGTCAATGTTCTTCCAGTTAATTTATCGTCCATATGAATAGAGCGAAACATATAACCGTGACATATCTACTTGTCAGTTATCCTACTGTCCACTTTGTCGAACGCAGATAATCGTTTAAAGCCCGGTCTACATAGGCCGCAGTTCGCAAAACGCAAGACACACGCACAGTCTACATGTCAATCTAACCTCTTTGTGTATAGAGGTTAGATTGACATGTAGACTGTTCGTGTGTTTTGCGTTTTGCGAACTGCGGCCTGTGTAGACCGGGCTTAAGAGTCAGCATTCCAACTTGGAAACGTCCATCATCACTTCCGATATATATAAATTTAACGTATCTCGTTAAAATAGAAAATAAAAGAATGTTATTGACGCGTACCTCATTGCTAGTTGAAATAACTTATTTCTTTTCCGTTCTGTAGCTACAGCATTTAAAATTCATAGTGCTGCGTGACTCAAATAAGAACTTGAAAATAACTGCGTGAACCGCGATGACTGTACGACAGCCGGAGCTACATATGTCCATGCATTATGAATGAAAAAAAAACGAACATTCGTCATGTAGATTTATCGGTGTGTTGAATGAGTAATGCAGATATACGTATTTTTTTTTTTCCTCTTCGCTTATTCTCCGATTGAGGACGCTCTGGCAGCGCGAGGGGTTAAAAATGCCCTGGAACACCGCGGGCATTATACTCGAGAAGCTGAGAGCGCGGTGTTCCAAGCGGGTCGGCACGGCTGAACACGCGGATGCCTGCTGATGTGCACGTGATTCCAGCGTGCCACGGTTCCGCGGCATCGACCGACTTCCCCCTCTTCGTGGTACACTGATACAGTCGTGCCGGCGCACACATCCTCCGGTTTGTCCGACACCTGCGACGCCACGGTGCACGAGACGTATATCGTCCGTCGGATTTAGCCCTGAGATGCCCGAGGTATATGGGGTATAACAGCGAGAACTTACTGAAAATTTGGAAATAAATTGTACGAACGTTAATTCGATTCGAAGCGACTATTCGAAGAGAGTTACGGTTGTTTTTTCGTTTTGATAAGGATGAGCCTATCTTTGAATACTTGGAAGACAGAGAATATAGACAAAATATGATACGGGACTCACAATATGGGTTCTTACAAAGAATTAATTTTAATCCACAATTGAATTAGGAGATATTGAATTATTGTTCAGATTATCGATTTTTTACCTCAATGAGCCTCTTAAAGAGATGTAAGTTCTAAACACGTGAAAATTTATTCAAATTTATCATGAGTTATTTAAGATATAAGACGATAAATCAGGGGTCATATTAATAAAAATATGATTGTAAAGTTGGGATGAAATTAAAAGATTAAAAATATGAAGCTATCACGTTACTACTTCGTGTGATCGCATTATATTTTTGTTATAATTATAATAATCAAATTATCGAGTTGATATACAGTATTGTTAACATATGTATATATATCTTTTGTATCGACGTGATCGTACAATCATATAATTTTGTTTCTTTCCTTGAAACAATCGTGATTGTTAATTTTTCATTGATCAGTTCTTCGACGTTCATTGGGCATCAGTTATCAAGAAACGTGCAATGACGTCAAAAATCTACCTCTTTTTCCTTCGATTGACTTTACGTGTTTATCATCGCAAAACTTTAAGAATATCAATTCTAAAAGTGGATGTCCGTAACTGCGGATAGCGATCACTTCGGAATACCTATCCATGACGTATACGGCATAAAAAGGGGTCGTGTGTCCTCGAGAGAATATGAGGCGGCTCTTACACGTGTAGGAACACGAAGTCAGCAAATAAAACTGCACTTGTGCTTCAACCTGCAACATTGCGTAATAATGGACGGGAGTGTATTAAACAAGACTATTTTTTTGGGCTTAATATTATCATGATAATTGTCTCTTTCTTGATCACTTTATGATATATATTGTGCAACTATAAAACGCGTGCATCTTTATTATACAAATTTTATTTATTTTATGTTTTATCTAAAACACATGTATAAAAGAAACTTTACGTGAATACTTGAAATATAGAGAATAGGCGATTATTTATACTAATTAAGCTACTTTAATTTTGTCTCTCTAAAGGAATGAGATACATAAATCCATGTGAGAAAAATGAGAGAGAGAGTGAGAGGGAGAGAGAGAGAGAGAGAAAGAGAAAAATAAATAAATAATACAAACTGTTAAATGAGAAAGTCAGGGAAGGAAATTTCAGCCGTATCGAGTATTTTCTCCTCTTAAAGCGTTCACCATAAGACGTTGTGTTGCACGCCAGCTGATTTTGCTACGATGCATTACGAATGAGCGGACAAAGACTGGCATCGTTACGGTGAGTGACTCGACCTGTTTCCGTACAATAAAGTGATGTGAAAAGAGCAAAAATACAGCCCAAGTTTTTACGGGCTGTGCATTATCAATATTGCAATATCTACTTTAAAAGAGAGAGATTTTGAACTTGTTATTTTGAAAAATTTTTTATGTCATGCATGACATACATAAAGCAGAAATTTTGTCTTATATTATTTAACGCAAATGACGGTGTATATATTTATTGTTAGAATATTTAGTTAATTACAGAATATATAACATTTATGATATCACGAGCAAATTTCCATCTATAACATAATAACAAATTGAATTAAGCAAACAATGTGTTAAAATAATATCTTTCGGGTTGAAATTGCACCCGGCTATCAATATGAGTCACATTCTTGATTTTTACACGTCTGCTCGACGAAATAACAAGATCTATTTTTGAAAAGTACCAACGAATCGAGCGTTCGTTTCACGCGTACTACTCGTGGCAAACAGCTCCTTTGTGTTCAACGCCGCTGCGTACATTGCTGCATGCGTTCTTTGTTGTAGCTTTGCCATCGTAGTGTCAATCCTTTTCCATTTTCTTATTTATCTGAATGATTAATTTTATTAAACTATAAAAACTAGAAATGTTCATGAATTAAATTGTTTGAACGGTGTATATATATATATATATATATATATATATATATATATATACCTTATTTGTTAAAATGTAATAAAATTTTAAAAATTTATTTAATGTTAAGTTTACTTTATAGAAAATTAATTTAAAATTGCTTTAGTATTAAATAATAGAATGATTTTATTTAATCAAAATATTATGCTCAAATAGAAATGCTCATGAAACTTATAGATGCAAAAAAAAATTATCATATAATATATTTTCTACAGAATGATATTAGAAACTTTCTACAGCATCACTATTTAAAATTCCATTTCGGATTTCCATGGCATTTTTATATATCTACTAGTCTTTAAAACTTACCGTAAACTTTACGAGCATTTTATAGTTTACGTATTATAATTCTTTACTGTTTTTAATTTGTGCAAACAAATCAGTTTAGTTTATTATTCACGTTGTGTTTAAAATCTCCCGCAGTTATCTAAGCGCGTAAATTCTTTATCAAAGGGTTTACTTTATCATAGATATTTTTCATTAAAGTAGGTCAAGTAATATAAGAGCTCCCAAGGCTATATCTATACCCACCCATCGCTAATAGAAAGCGTTCCAAAGGTGATGAGGAAGAAGCGAAGCCCGTAATGCTTCCACTATATCACGAAATGTATCAATTTCGAAGAAAACACACATGATACATTCTTGCGAATAAGTATTTAGAAAAGCAATATCGCAAGTATTGTGGAAAGCCCCAATAATTTTTTTAATTGTCGATTGTTTGAACGTTCTTAGCAGAAATAGTTAAATAGTTACCGTCATTGTTTTCGTAATACTAGCCACACATTTAGATTAGTTAATGAGAAATGACCATGATATTTATTCGCAAAACAAACCTTGAAATCGTTAACGATAAATGCTATGACGTAAACGCATCATACGGCGATAAAAAAATTATTAATTACTAACGTTTTAATCATTATATAAAGTATTCCAATATACATGACAATGTTATTGTGTAATCTTTTTCATCAAGTTGATATCGGTTTTTTCTTGACATAAATATCGAAAATGAAATAATCTTGCAATTATAATTTACAAAAAATAAAGAGTACTTGGCTGCTAATGCTGCTGTAGCATTACTAGAATACTAGAATATAACAAATCAAGTTGTCCATTTAATTTCAAGTAAACTTTTATTCATAATTGTAATTTTAACAAAATGTTAATTAAGACCTAGTTACCGATATATCAGTTGCAAATAGAAATAATGTCTAATCAGATTGTCATTAAGTATCTATAAATTTATTGCAGATATTGGAACAACACATTATTGGTAACATTGGAACGAGTTTATGAACTACATAATCAGTTATTATTCATGCATCAGCAAATATACCGATACCTTGCACCTTCGCCATAATTAACGCAAGTTGCATAACGTAATGCATAATAATATGCTTTCTGTAATTTTATGACGAAAGATACAAATCTCTCTGTATTTTTACAACACGAGTGAAATGAATAACCAACAATCACCGGTTGAAATTGTAGCACAAATATTTTTATGTTTTCGTCACGAATTGAATAAATTTGAAGCATATTATTAAATATTATACTGCGCAAGAAATCCGAGAAAAATTAATTAATTGTTAAAAAAAATTATAAAAATTTTTATATGTGTGAGCTTTTCTTAATTGAAAGAACTCTTAGCTTACAAGAGAGAGTTTGAGCGTGGATATTCAGCGCGTTTATCTAAATCATGATAGTTCCAACGTCGTTTTCGTGATAAATCTGCAGATAAATAATTTTTCGTCAATTTAAGAAAATATGATAACGCGAGCTTTAGAAAAGTCAACAGGGTGATTATCATCGAGAAACAGAGTCCAAACCTGTCTTATGAGTAATGCACGTATCTATTCCAGTATCATCACTTGTTTACAGATAGATCACGTGATTACGGGCTGTATAAATGATTTCACAGATGGAACTGGTAAACACTTGGTAATTAATGCAGAATAACTTCCATTGAGGCATTTAAAACGATACAGAGATCCGAAGCTATAAGAATGCATTTTCTTTACTAGCTAAATGAGAAAATTAATCTTAACTAACAAAATTACTGTACTAACTTAATTATTGCAATATACCGGGTAATCCTTATATTAGATACAAACTACAAAAATAGATAAAAATATTTTTTTAATGAAATTGTCAATTTAGATCTGATGCTTTCAAAATGCATTCTTTAAAAGCATTGAGCTTATAAGTTTATCGGAAAGAGCTGCCGAGACCTTTCAATGACCGTGACAGTTAATGAACTTGCATATCTTTTTAATTTGCATTTGATAACATTAATTAATTGCATTTTATCTCAACAGAAAGTCTCTTCTAATCTCTTTGAGAAAAATGGTGAATAATATTTCACCTAATTATCCTCTGTTATTTATTACTTATAACGCAATACGGATGTATCGTGTTGTAAGCAATAAAGAATTTTATTTTTATATAACAAGAAAAGAAATGAAAATTGAAAACATCTATGCGTCATCAAAAATTCTTGTGTGCGATTCATCTTATATAAATGGTCGAGAAAGAATTGTCTGTGGGTCTTGCCAAGTGACACATACATCTTCAAAGTGTTTACATCAGATCGCAAATGGAATTTTTGCGTAAGAAAAATCGAGGAGTAATATAAGCGTAAGATAGAAAGAGAAGAGATTATTTCGTTTTCCTCAAGCAAAAATGCCAATTCTACATTACGAAACGTCATCGTGCTAAAACACCTAGCTTCGGAATGGTTAATAGGTATCAATAAATATTTTTGTTATTAGCGCCTGTGTACTGTATAAGTTAAAACTAAAACGATTAAGATATAATAAACTTCAAATATAATTATTTCTTAATTGATCTTTACATGCTATTTTTGGATTCTAAAATGTAAATATTTTTTAATTTCAAGATACGACTGAATAACTGAAGATGATATAGACTCTTACGTGTGTACTTTGCTACTAAAATAGTATAATAATTATTTATTTGAATCGTAGAATTGAAAAAATATATAATTGTTTTATTTATCTCTAACATTTATTGTGTATGGTTTAGAAATATAGTTCCTGATACTTTTTAATTATTCAAACTTTCAACGTATGTACGAGAATCCGGAAGATAATAAAGTCATTAAAGTCTCAAATCCTTTGTTTATTATTTCTGTTTAAGACCAACTTTGTAATATAAAGCTAAAATGAAACTTTTGATGTGATCCATTAATTTCTAGCTTGAAACAAATAGAGCAGTGCAATATTATTTGCACTAAATATGTCCTCACCGCTAATCTAAATCATATATGCAAAAGCATTTCTATTGAAGTTTTAATTGTTTTATCTTAAATTAAAGCGATAAGATGCCTAAATCAGTATTTTCGATATTCGAGTGATTATATATCGCAAGATGTCATTTTTTTATTGCTCCATTTTGCAAAGTAACTCAACAACTGTTTTGCCTTTTGAGATATATCTTTATACATATATCAATTATTACCAAAATTTTTTTATCGCGATATCAAATATCTGTGAAGCTAATTTGTAATTTATATTTATATCACAAATTTTAGCAAGTGATAATATTAAGTGTACAGACACGCCTCCACCAAAACTGATTATGATTAAACATATTCTCTGTTCAAGTTATATTAAGGTCAAGTAAATCAAATGTGATTCGATCATCCCACGCGAGATTTATTCAACGAGCAATTCAAAATATCTCAATTAATTAAATTATTACTATAACATAATCTCAATTTTCTGAATAAGAATTTTAAACGACAAATGTGTAAGTCAGATAATTTTTTTTTTATAAAAACTCAAGTTCCGTTTGTTTTATTATAGAACTGTATAAAACATGTGCTGGTTATCGGCTTAATATCGTAATCACGAACGTATGCTAACCTCGATTCATATTTATTTGAACAACATGTTGAATCATGCACTTCCAGAATATCAGACAAATCGTCTAACATAATATTATGTGTAAAACGATGACAATTTGACGGTATAATAACCTAAAGATTGAATAAGAATGAAGTCAACATCCGCGTAAATCATGCGAGCAAGCGATATGTCGAAAATAGCTCACATCGTGCATCTTCTGAAGCTTAAATATCCGACAAAGATAGAACTTTGCTGATTGCAATTAACATCCTTGACAGCGGAGAAAATAAATGTTATCTGCTATGCAATGCATGGATTTAAAAAAAATTGCAGATAACCCATAGATAATAAATGAACAAATTATCATGTCCGCGGATAGAAACTATACATAGAATACACGCGTCATCCAACTGTAATAACAATATATATTAAAGCAGCGAAAGAAATGTTTTATTTATTTTTATACGAAACGAGAAACAACCAAGACATATAATATTTGAACCAACGAGATGCACAAAATGTGGCAGTCGATCAAATATCAGAGGAAAAATTGACTTCAAATTAGTCTTGTTGTACGTAATGGCATCATTTCCAGTATAAAAGTCCATCTCATCATTATCGAACATAAAATGCTTCGCGTCGCACACGCGATCTCCAGCATCTGTGCTTTGCGTATATACTCCGAGGTGCGTAAGACGGGAAAAACAGACGTTGCACGTGGTCGGCGAGTGACCGCGTGTCTGCCGCCTTTCTCCCCCCGACCCCCCGTTCACTTTTCCTACCATCTTGTCGCAAATGCGTTGGTCTGCATACGCGGGGGGATACGGGTATAAAAGCGAACGCTCACCAATAGAACGGGTTAGTGCCTCTCGCGCAGCGTGAGAACGTATCGAGGATTCGTTCTTCCTTGTTCTCCATTGTTGCAAGTGCTTTTGCAATATTAAGATTTAATCGTTGGAAACAGTGTTTCATAAAACGATTGTAGATCTCACAGAGTGTCGAGATCTTTGAGTGAAAAAAAAAAAAAAACATTGTATTTTGTTATGCCGGCGGTGGAATTCGAATCGATGGCCCCTATCGCTCACACAACCATCTCTCGCAATGGGTAGGCGATTATAAGATTTTTATGTTAACTTTAATAATCGTTAATTTCTTTTAGTGCAAAAAGAATATAGTGCATGATTTTTTTGAGAATAACAGCACACAATGCGCATTAATCAAATCGAATTTCTTAGTCGCAGAAGAATCTAAATTATTTCTAAAAATAATTGAGAAGATATTTTTAAACTCTTCAGACATTTCTTGAGAGATTTTTACTATGACAAGATTTAATAAAATGACAATTACCTAAAATATATTTAACTTATATTTAGCTCCACAATATTTGTGGCAGTTTAAAGCTTCCAGAACGTGTTGCATATACAATATGTTTAGTCAGGCGATATATCATATGCAGTACGTTAACGTAAAAAAAAAAACTTTTTGTGTTATTTTTACATTACTTTTTTATGATTGTAAAAAGTTTTTATGTTATCGACACTTGACGTGTCTCCGGTGTCTTTTATTTAAATTCAGTTTAATAAAACTATTACACGATTATATGTCACGCGTTTCCTATACTCATCGTTACACAACATGTTTATAAGTACTTCACGCACTAAAACGTGCTTCCAAGTATCCGCTTTTGGAAACGATTCGAACAGCTGATCCACAGGTCCGACAGGTTTCCTCATGCAAGGCACGTTGACATTAATGACGACACACTTCCGCCAGTTTTAGTATCAGCATCAGACTGGGATTTCAGAAAAAAAGAAAAATATGTCACTGTTAATTGAATGCTAATTATACTTTCTTTCCACTGACGAGATAGTCATTTATAACAATTCTCTTTATCTCGCTACTGAAAGGAAATTACTTCGACCGGAAAATGTCATGTTATTAATGCCTTCCGCATGTATTTGCTTCTTGTTAAGCTGTCTATTAGAGTTGAATGTAACTAGAGCAGATCTCTGTTATCCAACATGTTTTACATATAAAATGTTTATTAATTGCGTAAAATAGACTTTTTTGTTGCTTATTATGCGCAATTATAATTTCCGCGGTGAAGGACATTTAATACATCTACGAACACCACTTCAATATTTTTTAAATTATAACATATAATAATAAATAAAATATATATAATGTAATTTATTAGTAAAAACCCATACAAAGTTTCATGTATGAAGTTTATAATGGCTATAAATAAATAAAAATTAAAATACAGTAAAACAGTTTACCTCAAGCCCTTAAGCTTTATAAATATTATGCATGTGGCCTACGTCACGCTTCTTTAAAATATAAATACACTACTTTTCTCTGAACTATTATATTGATCGACAATACTGCCTTTCCATTTTAAAAATAATTCATTTTGTTAATTGGTATTTGCAACAATAAATATTTTATAATCTCTCTACAACGCTAAATAAAATTAATAAATTGTGCCGATGAATTACATTGTGTGTTATATAGGAAATAATATTACAATCTTTTACAACGCAACATACTCACTATGAAAGAGATTCAAACATTATTCAACTTGAGATACAAATATTGTAAGAAATGCATTAAAGAATTGATAAGACATTTTAATGATTCGATACTTCAAATTAATTAAATTTAATAGAAGAAAAACTTCCTTATCAATTGATTAATGTTCAAAGAAATCTGTGATTTATATCTACAGTTTTTCTTTAAATAAGATGTATAGAGACTTATCACTTTTGCATCAAATGTACATAATACCGAATAACAATAAATAATACAAAAGATATAACTGAATATGACTTATAAAATAATAAAAAGATATAAGAAATATAGAATATGAGAAATAGATCCTTCCATTATAAAAGCTTCATGTTGCCGATTTTGTGTTACAGGGAGAAAATGAATAAATTGTGCCGTCAACTCTCGATCGAGAGCCCAAGTGTGACCGGGAGGGATTGTGTCTTCAGCTTCGACGTACCCGTGCCGGATGTGCCGGCACACGGCGCCCGCATCCGGGTAATGTGCGCCGGTGCATGCTATCATCCCCGACGGTCGCCGAGTCTGACCAGCTTGACCTCGGTCTCGAGTGGCAGCAGCCTGGCCGCCGACATGTCCGTGGAGACCGAATACCCCACGGTGTCTCTGCCGCATCACGGGATGCGCGACGCCGCTCTGTTTCCCGGTTACGAGGTGGCTGGCGTGATCGAGTCGTTCGGCACCGAGGTGCCCGAGGACCGCGAGCTCGCCGTGGGCGACCGCGTTATTCTTTACCCTTACGACGGCATTCCTAACGGCTACGTCGAATATCTGGTGGTGCACGATCTCAAGTACCTGATCAAGCTCCCGGACAATATGTCGTTCAGCGTGGGAGCTATGCTACCAGCCGGCGCGCTTCTCGCCATGAACACCGTCTTTGCCGCGCACGAGCATGTGCAGGTATGATTAGTGGACAGTCTTTCATATTACATCTCACTTTTGTCAAATAAATTAATAAATACGCCATAAAGAGATACATTTAACAAATAAATGTAACGAAACTAATATTTTAGAAACAAGCGATGCTTCTCTTTAAAGCTTTCTTCAAAGTATGATAAAATATTGCAGGCATTACTGAAGGAGAGAGGCGAAAATAGCGTATGCAAGATTCTGGTAGTTGGCACAGGTGGTCTTGCTTTGTGGGCCCTCAGAATCGCATCGTATCACTTCAGTAACATGAAGGACAAAGTCACTACTACGATAGCCACTCTCAAGGACGACGGTCTTCTCATAGCTCAGGAACTCCAACGGTAAGTTTTTTTATTCAATTAGTTTCTAGATGTAATAAAATAGAATTGGTTACTAGTTAATTAGTAAACATGGTATTGACATATCGTAGTCACAAATGAACTTGAATGGGCTCACGAAAAGTACGAACATATTCTTGTATTACCTACATCGGGAACATGTAAAATGTTTACATAAAAATTATTGGCTCTCTTTTCCTCCTTCTCACTTTAAGAAAAGTGTAAAAAGGACGAAAAGATCAACGAAAAACGTTTTCAAATTTAAATGCTCGTATTTAGACTTAATGCCTTAAAAGTCCATTTGTCATCTCGTTTGATTTATTCAGCAATATAGTCGGCACATTACTTACAGGGTGAATGTAGTGCAGTGGAACGAAGATCTATACGAGAAGCAGCTGATTGAACGCACAATGGATGCCTGCGGTGGCCAGGTGGACGTGGTAATCGATTTCGGTACGACCTCACGCAACCTCCATCGTAGCATGCAGTGCCTAAGTAAGGGCGGCGTGGTGTTCGTGATCAAAGAGGTCGCCGATCGGCTGATGCCCAAGTTCAGCCGACGCGCGGAAGAGCGGGAGCAATCCATCAAACCGGTAGAACCGGGCACGCTGGAGCAACTGCGGGAGCTGGTGCAACTAGTCGCCTCCGGTGACATCGAACCGCCCCCGCACACCGTATATCCCGCCGAGGAGGCTTTGGACGTCGTCCAAAAGCTTTGCCACTCGGAGATACAAGGCCGCGCAATTCTTCGCTTCTACCCCGCGGACTAGAAGATTTTCCATTGAGAGATTTCTCCGCGATCGCGGATCAGGCGACAGATTCGACGACGACAACCGAAAGAGTCAGGACCCGGCCCGGGGTGATGAGAATTGTACGGTTTACTATGCGGTGTGTGTTTCGAAGTTTCGATAATGAAATTGAGAGGAGGACTATCGAATCCCGAAGTAGTTGTTGCTTCAGACTGAGGGCCGGAGTTTAGATAAGGTGTTGACGTGCGTACGTCCTGTAGGGGCGATAGTTTGCGAATGAGGGGATTTGACGAATGCAGGGATGGTCTTCGTAGAGTGAAGCGATACTTTAACTCGAGGAGATCTAACCGACCGAAGATCTCATAAGACACAAAAATTGACGATACACTTTATTACGAATGATAAGAGAGTTGATGAAAGAACGACGTTCTGATTTATGGCTGATCGAAATATTAACTACTAAAACTTGACAAAATCTTGTAATGGCAATAATACGAAATACTGCGCGAATGTATATAATTTGACTTTATTGGGTTGATTAATCGGTCTCTTTAATGCTGACAAACGTGTCATCTCTAAAGGAAAATTTTCATATAATTTATATAATAATTTTCATATAATAAACAAAATTTTCTTTGCAAATAATTTTTTTTTGAAAATTTGCTGATGAAACAAAACATCACTTTTCGTTTATCATTTGATGGATTATATCACTTTGAGTATCTTTTAGATTTAGACAACGAGCAATTAACTCTCGTAAGTGGATAATCATATACGTGAGAAAAATTGAGAGCAGGTGAGATAACAGCTTAGATAGCACCAAAAAAATGACATAAAAGTGGCCATGCCGACAAAAAAAAGTGCGTTATAGTCGAAGAAGCGACGCTCTCTACTTCCTTTTCATGGATGTCTAATATTTGTTGTTTCTTGGCGCAAAATTAAGTCCAGGATAACATTACGATTTACGCGTACTTAGGCCGAGCGCACTAAAAGAGTTATGAGTGGTTAATGTACGGCGGTTAATGGTATTCTGCTTTCTTATTCAAGAATTCTTGAATGGAAACATACTGAACGATGAACATGGAGACACAAAGCAATACAATTGCGCGTTCCTTCGATATGCATGAAGCTTTGGCGCTGTCATATCAAAATGCGCACGATAATAAGGTAATTTCGACTTCCATCAATGTGTGTTGATACTTTTACTAAGAATTAATGGATATCGGCAACCAAAAAATAGTCATATTAACTGTATTATTTTTAATATTTATAATCAACGAGTAATATACAGGAAAAGTAGGCTATAAGGGTCAAACACGGATATTTGTGCGTGAATTTATGTTATGTGATATTCAATTATCCACAAATAGCCGCGTTTGACTTTCAGCCCACTCTTTCCCTGTTTACTCGTTAACTTTTATATTGAGTCTTTAGCTAATTAATTATTTATAATCATTTATTTTAATATTTATATTGTACACTGTTGGAAAATTTTTGTACTTTTGTCAAAAAATTTGCTGGTTAAATTACGATCAAAATTATATTTCTTTTCTGTTAAAATATTAACATAGTATCGGTGTTACCATTTAACACATTCATATTACCATTTGTGTTAAATTAACAGAAAAATTTAGAGTGGACCGTTTGGGACATGTGATTTATGTTATATTTAATACAAATTTTCCAACTGTGTAGCTAATAATACGAGTACTTGAAAATCATTGGTACCTAGAAACGGTGATAAGAGGTACGAAATAATTTTCAAATAATCGTATAATAACTATACTACTTTAATTACAGCTAATAATGACTATTTAAAGTTGCTGATATTTGTAGAAATACCAACAGCACGAAAAGAATTAAAGTTAATATTTTTGCTGGAAACAGATGAAGGAATGTCGAAGGTTTCTCTAAACTTTATTGATATCGCTGTTACGTGTTTGAACAGAACGTTTGGAAAGAAGTCTGCTTCTTTGTTTAATTACATCAATGTGTAAAATATTGTTAAATGGCCGTATTGAATGTACATAGACATGACGAGAATATAGACCGGTTTGTTACGATAAATTCGATATGAACAGAAGATTTTAGGATCTGGACATGTATATTCACACTAATTGCGTAATGAAATCAATTGCTAGAGACTTTCTTGAGCATACGTTTATTTTAAACGTATTCTTTACGGTGTTAGCGGCACATACTGCTATTTATTTTAATTATCGAGAAATTTTGCTCGCGGTACAATAGATGATGACAAATTGATGTTTCTCTTGTAATTATCTGAAATATATAGAGTTATTAATATGTGTAATTGTTACGAACGTTCCTCGATAATTAAAGGACATTGACGAAGATACCGCTGACCCAATATAAAAGATACTGCAGAACTCAAGACAAGTCCGATATTTACGAGCACACTTCAATGCATACTGCAATGAGATATTGCAGCGCAGGATCAAACGTGTATATTTAATGTCAATTCAAGAAGAATAACCGACCGGATTCGCTTGTACGATCGCCTAGAATAAGTTTCCCGTTAAGATAAGGATGTCGAACTGTAGTAAATATCTGTCCTACCATAAGGTGTACATGAGACGTGAGACGTCGTCGTTATAGCGAGGTAATCTCAGGTAATCCCAAAGCGATGTAAAACTCGATGAATAAAGTGTCTGCAGAGCTAGGAATGTGATGAAAATTGCTTCTTTGCAAGGCGAATATGGAAAGAAAATAATTGCTTCGTTAATGGGCCCGGGCTCTATTTTGTATATAATTTAAAAATGATTAACGAACACAGCTTTTTAGCCATTTTATTGTGAAAGAGTGGAATATCGTATCTGCAAAAATATTTTAGTTAATATATCGACATATTTAACTATATGCTCAAGTCTCTCAATATGTTTTCCAGATCAAAGACAAGTAATGAGCTAAACTTAAATGCATCAGCGCTAATGGTACGCTTGATGATATTTTCCTAATTAAATTTCCTCTCGAGGTCTAAGATGTTTATCTTGCTATATCGTTAATACGCCACTTTATGGCACTGGGCAAATATTCGCGTAAGAACTACGTTACTTCGTTAAGATTCTATCCAATATATATATTGAGATTGTATTTAAAACAAGTAAAGATACACGTGAATTGCGAAAGAGAAACAAGCGATCGTGTTAGATGAGTTTTACGTTGACGGTTTTGCCGTAATTTCTGCCGACGGTTTCGCGAACCTGAAAGCGCGACATCGCGGGTCCGAATCTTATCATTAACCGACACAATTTAAGAGCATAATACTTTATTGAGCGTGTATACACCCGTGTCCAGGATATCTCGTTGATCGTCGTTTATCGTTAGATCAGTATTCATTTTTTTTTTGCTTAGCATAAGTTAATGTAAGTCCATTCGCGTAAACTTGCGTCACGATGCTCGCGTCAGTCGCAAGTCGCTGTCCTCAGAAAGACTGTTCTGTTTATTTTAAACGGTATATACCGGTATACCTTCTTTTATTATTTTTTATCGTATATGTACATTTTAGGCAATAGTTTATAGGGCCGTGGTACATGCATCATGTAACATTGCTGTACCTACTGTCGATTGTAACAGTAAACGCATTATTATATTACGGTGATAATATAGCCAAAATGTCTTATTTTTCCTTTTTTAAATAACATCTGTGTTTCATTTTTCTCAATCTTTCCCTATATTCTATAATTTATAATATATCAAATATTTCGAATTTCTGGTATATGTTTGTTTAAACTATCAAATTTTATAAATATATGTATATGTATAATAAAAATGATTATTAGGAAGAGAAATCAACTGGGATCCGGCGCACTGTTTTGTATCAATAAACGAGATTCATTATATAATGCTGGGCCATCAGATACTAGTCTTAAACTAGCTTGCTAAATTTATTTAGAACAATAATGAAATGGCATGACAATTATATATTACTTTTTGAGTAGTAATTTAAGTATTATTTACTTCAAATAAATTATTATTATAAATTATTAAAGCAATTTAATAAATTTCTAACTGGAATTAAATAAACGGTCGGTCATAATTAAGACTTGATCAGTGTTCTCTCTCTCTCTCTCTCTTTTCGTAATATTTTTATTAATATCTTTACCGTAAGTATTCATATTAGAAATAATATACAATTTTCGAAAAATTTAACACTATATACAAATATACATTAAAAATTGCACGTTAAAAGTTGATTGTAGTTAAAATATGATTAATGTATACAAATAAAAAAATTATCACAAATATATGTATACTTATTTGTTAGGCTTGTGGCATGTATTGCTTCCTATAAAAATGATTTATTGGAACACAATTTTGTTAGGCAAGAAGCACACGTGCAATTTTTTATACTACAATATCAATAATATCAATTTTTAATCCTGTAATATTAATGACGATCCAACCGTCACAGGAAAACAAAATAAGTTGCTTCTCTGATAAAGCGCTACATTTATACATGCATATATTACATTTAATACATTTATACATGCATATAATAATGCAACGATGATTCGGTATATATGTAAAAATCTTAAAAAGTGCACAACAAGTAGGTATGTATAAACCTAAGTACTAACGAAGAATTTAAAAAGTTAAAAAGTTATTTTCGAGTATTGGCGTGATATCTAATAATATTTTGATTGATCACCTCCTTTAGATCTTTAGGTTTAATTAGATCAGATAAAAAAATTTTATAGTATCCGGTAATTATTGACACAGTCGAAGCGTGAAGGTAAGGCATTGGATCAAACAGCGTGATTGGATCAACAGCACATCAGCGTGCGTCCGCGTGATTCAGCGAAAAGAGACAGCCCAGCGTTTACCGTCGCTATAGGCGCGTGAAGATTCAGCGTCACGCGTCATTTGTGCATAGCCATTGTTGTTTACAGAACACTCCTAATACCTCGTCGCACGCCAAGCAACAGTAAACGCTGGACTGTCTCTTCTCGCCGAATCGTGCGGACACACGCTAATTCGCGGATCATTATTAATCTCATTATTTATTGCAAAAATTGCAAAACGCTAAAGGTCTTTTCTCTTCAATTTAACCCAATCCACCTTCGCACTCGGCTGTGTTAATTACCGAACACTCTGTATAAAAAGTTTCCTCATTAACATAAAATATCAATAATATACATGTATATGAGATAATTCAAATACTGACAAATCGCTACTAATCGAAAGTTTCTATCAATCTTGCAATCGAGTTAATTATCACGATCTTAGCATAAAACTGTAATGTAAAACTTGATGTGCTTAGTTTTAAGTTTTATCGTTATGGCTTTGGTTTAATAGGCAAACTTAAATAATCCCGTGGAACGTAGCCTTGTTTACCGTCGCGATTCTCTACGAGCCACCATTCATCGTTTCCTTTCTCGTCATGAGGTCTGAGAAGTCGCAGGGCTTGGCCGTTAGTAATGGGCAACGTACCCTGCATGTTTCCAACAAAATCGTACATCGCGTAGTAAAACTAAAAATTAAATCACATTAATAAAAAGATATTGGAGCGCAATATCGAAATATTAGGATACTAACTTCGCTGTGTACATTCTGATACACTCGAACTCTCGGCGTTTCGGGAACGTTGCCGTAATTGTGATTTACCTTCGTTTCTTGATTTAATGAGAGCAAATCCTGCAAATGCGACGAAGACACCTTCTTGATCTCTTTCTCTGGTGAATCCAACGACATCAAATTTGGAGGGCTGGAACTCTTTCTCCCGGCAGCAGCGATATCCGACAAAGTTGGATCGTTATTCATGATCTGAGCTTGCCGCTGAACCGGTCTCAGTTTTTGAGAAGGCAAAAACCCTTGAGTGACTCCAGTGTCGACATACCATCTCGCCGTGTCTCCCATTGGGTCTTGTTTTTTTATGACTCCAATCAACGTACCTCTCGCAGCATCCACATCCAGTGTAGATGTACTGACAACATCCTCAACCACCACATACAACTTTACCGCAGTGTATTTCTCTCTGAGTGAGGATCTCTGCTCTTCAGTTTGTTTACACAATTGCGATTGGCCCTCGTCTATTCGAGTATTCGCGCCAGCAAACGCGAAACGCGTTATTTGATTCCATATTAAATTATGATTCACGAGAAATGATTCCAGCACATCTTGCGACGATATATGCGGTGATGTCTGAAAAAAAAAATTATGTTTCGTACATTCACTCTCGAATTACATCAGACTGAAAGTTTTCTATTAAAATGTCATTCAAATACTTCGCAAAGGGTCAGGTATTGCTTGGTAATTCTTCCGTTTAATAATTTTCGTGCGCCAGCAAAAGCATTTATGCAATTAACTAAAATGTTCGCTGCTGCGTCCAGCAATATAGGCAATTCCTCCAGTAATTGTTGATTCAGAGCTTCGTAATTACTTTTAGCAGTGAATAATTCTTCTTGTACCTAAGACAACGTAAAATAAATCAAGAAAAATCATAAAAGGAACAATATGCTTACAACAAAAAAGTAACGTAACAATTACAATTTTTGATTCTTTAGATTTCTCACTCTTTGAAATAGCGGCGTCGTAATCCAGCAACTTATCGTGTCTCTTCGCTACCAACACCGCCGGTCCTTCTAGCAGCGTCGCCAGGAAATTTAATGGTGCGCTGACTGTCTTTTCGATGTACGACTTAAAATCCCGTATGTATTGTGACCAAATTACAGATCTTATATCCTGCAGCTTTTTCACCTCGGCAGTCGGATTTCCCTGATAATAATGAACCAGCAAATCGGCTATCGCTTCACCGGACATAGCTTCATCACTCAGATATGTCATACATTGTTCAATATCTTTCACTAATTGCCATGTACATTTCTCTATAGATCGAAATTGCTTCTCGAATTCCTCGAACTCGGTATCGCTCGCGACATTCGTCAATCCCAGACTCGCCGACAATCTCGTGCTTAATCTTGTTGACATTTTCGCCACAGAGTGCATACTTAATTTTGACATTTTGCTAAATAAGGTATTATCATTATCTAAATACTTCGATACGATATCTTTCCTCCGTTTGTACTCGTTGATGTAACTGGCCACATTTGTCATAGCCTCCCACGCCTCCATTATGGCTGCTTTATCTGGATGATTGTCTTCTGTACACTAAAAATTATTTTCCATGTAGGAAAATATTACAATGCGAATTGTAAAAACTTTGAATATACTCATGCGTATAAATATTTATCTGAAAAGTAATCTAAATTCAATTTCGCAAATGTTGCTAAAGTTGATATATGTATATATAAATTTATTGGCACCTCATTAAAATATATATTTCAAAATTAGACTTCTATTGCCTTCGAAATAAATTATTCGTACAATTCTTTACATTTTATGTAATTAATGCAGTTGCTTACCTTTGTTAATTCATATAATATTAGTGGATACTTTAAAATTCTTTGCACCGGCTTGATCAGAATAGAGCTCATGTCAAAACAAGCAACCTGACGACGTAATGTCTCAATACCCTTATTAAATACTTTCATGATCTCTTCATTATTTTCATACTAAAATACAAACAGATAAGATTCGATTACATAACTTGAAATTATCATAAACTTGTTACATCGATAAGTTTTGTCAATTAAAAAATTCGGTTACATTATATGTATACATACCTTTTTTAACAAAGCTAATGCAGCTTCGTGATTTCCGCAATATTTAACATAAACATTTTTCAATTTTTCGGCCATTTTCACGAAGCAAGGCCCAATTGTTTGCAAACTTTCATCGCAACCTTTCATAGCTCTCAAAATCATATCCAATAACTCTTCAGCAACGTGAATAACTTCCAAAATATTTCCAAATAACGTAGCGACATCAATCCCCTTCGATTCGAGGAAACTCGGATTGTGCAAATTAAATGTTTCGTATGTTAACTTCAGATCGCGAACATATTCTTTTTCCGTTATAACCAATTCCGATATTACATTTTGCCGTTGATCCGCATGCTTTTGCTTCATATCTACAGTATTATTGATTGCACATTCGTTTTCGTACGTTCCTTTCGTGTGAGCAGATACTTGGCCGTTCGCAACAGTTTCCTTCTGTAATGGCACTCTGCCTGGAGCAGGAGCTGGTGGTGCTGGCCTGTGCGGTTGCGACATTCTCTTCGGATTTTGTTCCTCGCTTGCAACAGCGTTCGCTTCCTTATGCCTAATCATCACAAAATCTTCAAAGTCTTCTAAATTCGATTCCTGCAGACTGTCCAACGAATGTTCGGACACCGAGCTCAAGTATTCCCGTGGACACAAACCAACTAGACCACTCTCATTTTTCACTTTCACCCAGTCTTCATTAGCCATTTCTAGCACGGTGACACTCTCGCCCTCGTGGACGTTTAAATCACCATCCATCTGTGCGTCAAAGGTATACAGCACTTTTACAGTAACACCCGGTTCCAGAGCATCTTTTTTCGCAGAAATTACTTCAGATTGGACTTGTTGCTGCTTTGCTTCCGCACAATCGACTATGATATTGACGTAAGATGATGGAAAGATACCTTTAGTGGCATCGATCGTACCCTCTATCCACTCGGAATCGATGTGTCTGGCGAGATGCACCACTTCGCCCGCTCCGAAGCTCAATTCGTTTGGAAACTGTGCATTAAATGGATATAACGTTATAGCATATGGTTTAATATCGACGGAATTCGCATGACTATTGTACTGTGTGTCTTCTGTATTATTGGTTACTGGCAACGTGCCTGGGAACAAGTCAAAGTAGTTTGGTGCAGGTCCGTCAGGCAAGTTTGCATAAGAATTTATAGAAGTTTCATCAAAATCTTTGTAAGTTGTGCCATTGTGAACTGTCGAGAAAGACGCGAGATTGCTCTCGGTTGTACATTTGGTTGTCATTTCTCTTTGATCAACTTGATCTTGATCTGTATCTACGTAAGATATAAATCCTTCGGGAAATATGCCTTCTCTACCATCTTCCGCAACACCACGACACCAGCCGTCATCTAAAATTTCCGTGACAACTACTGTCTCTCCTGCAGTTAGGTCCAATTCTTCGTCAAGTTGTGCCTTTAGTGTCGTTTTTACTTTGGCTCTTTTTCTTATTGATTTATTTCTTATCGTTTTCTGTAAGAAGCATTTCCATTAGCAATTTTATTCACAGCTAATACGTAAATAAGATATAATCTTCTAATAATGTTCTACTTTTATCAATGTTGCGTCCAGTTCCCACGTATGTGTCATTGGAAAAATTCCATTTCTGGAGCTTATTCTGCCCACGCACCATCCCGAACCTATGTCCCTCGTTCCAATTATAAGTTCTCCTAACAGCGAGAAAATTTATGCTTCAATTATTATTTATTTCTGTGACATTAAAACTTAAAAATCATTGTTACATCTACGATTTCATGTTCTTCAAAAAAAGTTTGCGGCACAACGGCATGTATCAGCAATAATCTTACCTTCTGCAAAAGACAGATCTCCACTTTCTTGTCCAGGGAAGCTAGCTACAGAAACGAACAGTCTTTCGGTATCATTAAAATGAGGTATTTCCACTTTATGCAGGTGACTTAAGGGAAACTTGCCGACTCTGTCTCGAGACTGGCCGTAGCACCAGTGTTTGTCTGCGATCTCGTGTATCTGAAAACAAGGAGCAACAGGCCAGTCTGTTATATTTTCAGCTGTTTACACTTGACTGCTCGCTATTAGGTTAGGCGTCGAGCGTCGGCGAGTACCAGGAAATAATGTCCCTTGGGAAGGCTCAGCTCTCCGTCGACGGTGGTGAGGAAGTCGTGCAGCACCCTCGCCAGCGTTCCCGGCTCCATTTCCGCTGCGACGCACTCGCATCCGTTGAACTCGCGATACTACGACCAGTGTGGAGTGTGGACTACTGGACTTGGAGTACTTGGACTGTCTGTTACTCGCGGGGCGGAGGCGAGGGCCGGAGGCGCCTGACAGCCGATACTGCCTCCGATAAGTGGCTGTCACGTGGCACACGTTCCTGCTTGTGTGCGTGCTGTGCGTAAATGTCGTGATCATATTATGCGGCATTGCCGAGAGAAAAACTCTCCGCGTGTCGGATAAATAAATGAATTATCAATATTTTTCGCGATAAAAATACTACATTTTCTGCGACAACCGACGTAATAACGATCAACACCATACACCATGCAATCGAACGGGAAACTTTCTGCCAGCGCTAAAGCAGTAAAGATTTTAATCATTCCCGATGGAATTTTTTAGCACTTAAAAATTTTAAACTATATCATCTATAAATAGAATGGATGCAAAGTGTATTTTAGCGCTCGCATATTTATATAAAATTTAATATTTTACATATACAAATCGATTGGAATTAATTTCACGAATATTAGATAAATTTATATATATTTAATGATACAGTTTAAGATGATCGTATAATTTCTCAGAAGCATATCGTTAAGTTTACATAATTATTTTCTGAACAATTTATTTTGTATATGTGTTGCAGGTCGCGCGTACCGAGTGTATAATACTAGTGTGTATACGTGTTGATATACACGCTACACGCATATTCGTGGAATCAGCTGATCGGAGAATCCTGTTCGCGCTAAGCATTCTCTGTAATCATTTCGCACAATTGAAACGACGTATATTTAGTGTGCACGTGTGTTTACGTTATACACAACGAATAGGTCTTACGAACAAGATTGCATAATGCGAAAAAGTCGTAGCGGGCACTGATCAACGTACTTTCGCCAGTGACGAGGTTAGAACGGCCAACATAACCTCGCACAAGTGGAGCAACTTCTACGGAGAATAATAAAAAATAGTAAAATAATGAGCGGCAGGGTGATTTCCCATTATTTATAATCTAAACGTATGTTAATTGTTTCTCTTATAATTATTATGCTTTCGTGCGGACAAAAATTAAGAGAAACATCAAAGCATATCAAGAAGATTAAATGATCTTACATAATAAAACTATAATGCTAGGATGTTTAATAGCGCTATTAAATACTTTGTACAATTTATATAGATAGCGATCGTTACGTTAAGTGTCGAGACTGATGATATTTTTGCAAAATGCATTGCGTACGTAGGATCCTAAATACCGCCCAGCGAAATCTGCGAGTGTGTAACAATGTTGATACAGTCTACAGGAGCTCGGGAATACAAAATGTTGTTCGTCGTTCGAATCACGATTCCGAGGAGTACGTATCCGCGGAGGATGAGAAGGAGCAACAGACGTATGCCCAGATCGCCAATCGTTACTTAGGCGTCGCACTCGACGGACACAGGACATTTGTTTTGCAGCCGTATATAAAATGGGGCAGGGACAAGAAGAGGAACACCTCGCCAGAACTGCAAATGGCCGAGGCTGTGGCGCTGATAAGGACTTTACCCAACTGGTGCGTGGTCGGGACGAAGTACGCCCCGTTACTCACTTTACAGAGGAAGCAATTGCTGGGTAGCGGCTCGCTGAACGATCTGAAGAACGAGTTAAGCAAATGCCACCCCACCGCCGTGTTCGTCAGCACCAATCTGCTGAAATTCGTCCAAATCACCGAGCTGGAGAAGATCTTCGGCATACCGGTGTACGACCGTTACTCCATAGTCATCCACTATATTTCGCGCGCACGCGAAGACCGCGGAGGCAAAATTGCAGGTAGCCCTAGCGGAGTTACCGTACATCCGAAAGAAGATATTCGAAACGTGCGTTACTCATAGCGGCGCGATAAACGTGTCGGAAGACACCAAACTGTTGCTCGACAGCAAAGAGAAGAGACTGAAGAACGAACTGAAGAAGCTGCAGCAGCATCGACGAATTATCAGGAGCCAGCGTAAGAAGCATGGCTTTCCCACGATCGCTGTGGTCGGTTACACGAACGCAGGGAAAACCTGCTTGATAAAAGCGCTCACGGACGACAGTTCTTTACAACCTAGGGATGAATTATTCGCAACCCTTGATACGACCACGCATCAAGGCATTTTGCCCAACAGATTAAAAATCTTGTACATTGATACTATTGGATTCATTCAAGACGTGCCGGAAACTCTGATTGAACCGTTTGTTGTGACTCTAGAAGATGCCATAATCGCTGTACGTTGACTTCGTATTGTCCCCCCTCCTTTCTCTCTCGCTGTTATTTTTTTTAAGAAGAAATTTCTCTATTTAAAAATTCTCTTTTTCCTACAGGATGTCGTAGTTCATATATATGATGTCAGTCATCCTGATTTGAAGGCGCAATATCAGCACGTCCAGAAAACGATAAAACCAATGTTGGACGATCGTCCAATAATTGACGTGGCCAATAAATGCGATCTTGTTCAAAGTGACTGCATACCCAAGGATGCGATTGCCGTCTCCGCTAAGACTCTGACTGGTGCGATCAGAATTCATTGTTACCATTAATAAATCGAATGAATGCAATATGAGCGTGACAATTTTAAAACGGTTTAAACATTTACAGGAATCGATTTGTTGCGCTTGAAGATACAGGAGGTTCTTTTAGCCACCACTGGACTGTTGAGCATACGCGCGAGGGTAAAATCGGGCAGTGCTGCGGCCGCCTGGTTGTACAAGATGACGACAGTGACAAACGCTCAAGCAGATCCGGACGATGCTCAGTATTTAATTCTGGAAGTCCTTGCTACTTCGGTTAAGATTCAAAAGTTCAAAAATTTTTTAAAACAATAAAAAGTTTATTGAAGTTTATACAAAGTTTATACAAAGGTTTACTTTTTTGCAATACTCCCTTCTTTTTATGGAATAGAAAGAGTTCAGGGTACTTTCTCCGTGGGGATCTAAAATAATTTGGCACATTGAGGTATTCTTTCTTTTTCAATTAGTCTTATCGACTTTATGATTAAAAAAGATTATTTATCGCCGTCACTACATATTTAAGTAGCATTTAATAACAATTTGATACGTAGAAATAAATTTTCTCCGAAAAAGATACTTGAAATTTATTGTGCCAGATATGTATATCAACGATCTTTAATGCTAAATTGCATGATTCATGAGCTGACTTGCAGTTACGTGTGTGGCAGAAAGATATAACAAACACATATGTCGTCATTGTTATCTAGATCCTGCGTATCAATTTAAATATAAATATCTGAATCACTAAGAATGTTTTTTTATTCAAATGAATCACGCTCGCGCATACATAGAGAAACGCGCTTGAAAATTTTTAGGAATATCCTTGGGGGCGCGGCACATTGCCAAGAAGTCATTTCTTTTTACAGCCCGGCGTGTACACGTGCTCAGCACGTGTCCCTCCGCAATCGGCAGATGACACGACTTAAAACTTCAACCAAGACATACTCGTTAGGGCTATTAACGAGATTAAAAACTTTATTACGGCGCTTAGGCACAGGCAAAGCGACTATACAATTTGTAAAGTTTACTCTGTAAATAGAATTTCGTACTTAAAACGAAGCTTATCGTTTGCGCTTTGAACTCTGTAATGTCCCTATCGATATCCATGTTGTCGTTGATTAGAACAGATATCTATCGCAACGTTCTCGATAAACTCTTGCCAAAACACGCATGGAAAAATATTGGAGATAAATTTAACATTCTCGAGATAGGAATTGGTTGTTTTTTCTTATAAAATATGAAGAAAGATTATTCAATATAATTCTCAGAAATTTTAGAAATCTGAACAAGATCATAATTCTATAACTATTTTAAGTTTAATATAAATTCTATTAAGTTCTATTTTTATGCTTTTCAAGAGATGCATTTTTTCCATAATACATAATCCCGCAAAAGTGCATTTTGTCAGAGAGATTTCCATAAATTTTAACATTTCTATATAGGGCCACAATAATCGATCATATCATACCGTCGCGTCGTGTAAATATTAACATCCCTCTACCATTGAAACCATTTCAACCAATTGTAAATTTTTAAACTTTTTATTAACACTTTTTTTTAAATAAAAGTTTGATGCGTTCGTCACATGGCTTCGTGCTTCTCGACCAAGGAAAATACAATGCTATTTCAACGTTGCGGACATGTATCTGGCGAGAGAAGCATTGAAATAGGAAGAAGGATCTCCGAGGAAGGAAAGGGGCTCCTCAGGCTTTCACGCGGAGATGCGCATGGTCTGAAATTTGGCAAACGATCGATCCCGCGTTTGGATCGTTGCCCGAATGGGAAAGATCGCCGCTCGTCGTTTAGCTATCGTCGCCGTTTTATTAAGAGTTCTCCGTTTGTTTGCTTTTTCTCACCGCTCGCGCGCGCCGGCGATCATCCACCGCAAGAGAAACTTCACGACGAGGGTTGCCATCACGGCGCGATGTATAATTCATAGAACTCGATGGGCTCTGCGCTATCCAAAGGGTGCCTCGGTAATTTTATACGGCGATAGCGGACGGGGATATTTTTTTTTCGCACAATGACGCACTCTTTATCTAAACGAGGAGTTTAATCTGTTCGTCGTAATCTCGAGAGGCCACTCCAATTTCTATCTCTCTTATCGCCGAAACTGCGATAGCTTACGCCGACTGTGAGTGCGATTTCGACGTCGTAAAATCCAGTCGAGGGAACGCGAAACGAAACGCGAATCGGAAAGGGGGTGATCGCCAACGAGCCGCGACAGCTACGTTCTATGCGGGCGACTCTCGACCGTAAAAACTCTCTCCAGTACGCACTAACCCGAGCAACGCGTCATTAATATCCGGTGACGGCGGGACACCCTGTGTGTAGCCTAGCCTTATAAAGTGCCCCGGCAGAATTAATCGCGCCGTCGCGCCGCGCCGCGCGGACGAAGAGTCTCCGCGCCGCGCGCGTCGTCCTTTGGCCGCGGGAAGCGGGAATTAATGAAGGATTGATATCGCGATTATGTTGTAGCAATAGCGCAGAAGTGGGGTACGGCGGTGGGGCACCGTGTGGGCCGATCGGCAGCGGCGGCGGCGCGGCGGCAGCGCGGATCGTGGCGATAATAAATTGCAGGCGTGACGGCGCTTTAACGTCGTTAATTTTCATTATCTCGATCGGAATCCGCTTGTATAGCGGCGAAGCGCTCGCGCCTGCCCGCGCCGCGCCGCGCTTCGCCAGCTCGCTAATTTCGCGCGCATGCTCGCTCGCCCGCTCGCTCGTCTCTCGTGACCCCGCTTTCAGGAAACGCATTAACAATTCTTGGGGGTGAGCTCCGCCGGGGATGGGAGCAGGAGCGAGAGGACGGGGGGTGGCGGTGGTGGCACGGGGTTCTTGCAAAATTTGTCACACGCCCGCGGCTAACGTTGACGCTAATGTTACGACCGCTCCTGCGGCCGGGATTCGCGGCGCGCGAGGACGCGCGTGATGCACTTTGCGTGCTGTTTGGATTATTAAAGCGAGCCGAGTAAAACCTAATTATCGCGGTGGCTGACCGAACGACAGATCTCCACCGTTGCCCGCCCAGCCGGCCCAGCGTGTATATATCGAAGCGATATATTATATCGTCGACAAAGACCGCTATGCGGTGGATTCAGGTTGTCGCGCACGTTACGTCTGACGTGCTCGTCCGCACAGCTTTTCGCTTATCAAAAAAAGCTGCGTTCTTTATCCCGTGAAAATGAACAAATAGTCTTCAATTCTTCAACAATCGCGTATCTTTGCGAGCTGGATGTGACTAGAGCCTCTCTAATCGGAGTCTGGCCAACTTGCAGTTCTGGTAAAATTCTGCAAGAGAGAAGGATATAAAGAGAGAAAGAGAAAGCGATATACCACGTACGATATACATTCATATCGCTTTCTCTTTCTTTCTTATATCTCTTTCTCTTTTTGTTCTCTTGCTTTTGCCAAGAAATGGCGAACCAATTAAAAGTTTCTAACTGTATGGCCAGACTCTGATTAGAGGGACTCTAGATGTAACACAACACCCAAACGTATGTCCCAAATCGGGACATATGACGTCTTATTTTATGTGCCGATTTGGGACATTTGTGTCCGCTGGGAAGTATTCCATTCTCAGATCAATTTAAGAAAAATGAAGGACTAATAACCGTTTATCTCCTTATCTCTCATTAAATCCCCTGGAAAAGTAGCAACGATAAATAAGGAGATTTTTTTTTATACGATGGTCCATTAAATCGTCGCTACCGACCAGCCCAGACCCGACCCGTATTTATTTAAACACGTTTAAAACACGAAGCTGCGGCTTGACCGGAGCCTATCGGTGCCTGTCCTCCCTTTCCCCCGTCCCGGCAATTAAATGAACGATTAGCTAACGAACGTTGATCGCCTCGCCGAATGTGCGACTCGTGTAACGTAATGACCGGCGTGCTGATTTGCTCGCCGTTACGGATTCAATTACGGGCGGCCTGCCCTGGTATTTTGCACGGCGCGGCACGCCCGAACGTTCCGAGATCAACAGCGGAAATTAAATTAAATCTAACGCCGCATACGCTACGGCTACGCTACGCGCGCATAAATAACGAAAGTGACACCGCCATCGGCTCGGCACCTAACGAACATAATCCGATACTTGTTGTTTCAAGCGCCGTTCGGCCGCTCTCGCGAGGCCTGCGGAGGCTGCCTAGCTGCCTACTAAATGAAGTTCAGATCAAACAAGGGCTAGCGCTAATTGACTTTAACCGATCGGTTAGCGCCGATCGCTTTTAATTCTATACCGTCCAATGTAATTTTCAAGTCACATATTCGTTCGTTTTGCTCATGTGTGTTCCTGGGTCTCGTTTGTCACTAGCGGAAATTTTATAGGCTTTCTATCCGAGTACATAGATTTGTTGTTTATTTTATTTGAATTTATACAAATTCGTTCGCTATATATTGAAGATTTCTTCAAAGCACGAAGGATTGTAACTTGCATGCAGATTTAACGTTTAAAAATCAATTCTGTCGAAACTATAAATTTTTGAGCTTGCTTGAAAACCGATTTGTCTGTTAAGGCCGGCTTCTACAATCAGTCGTATGTCGTATGTCGGAGTCGAATGTCGGAACGTAGCCGATGGTCCAATGAGGAAAATTCGTTTTTGAAAAAGAAATTCTCTCATTGGACCATCGGCTGATGTGTTCCGACTATACGACTGATTGTAGACCCGGCCTAATACGCGAGGTATCCCACGGAAGAATACAGGAAGCGCGTTTGAACGTTTCTCATAATAGTATTCTCACATCCAACTGTCCAAGTGTCATCGTGTCTAGGAAGTGTCTGAGGATCTGAAAGACACGAAAATAAGGTTCAACGGTGTTTGACTTTTGCAAGTGCAAGTTTCTCCCACGTTTAATCGCTCAAAAGGAGGCATGGGCATGCCCAAGGTGTGAAGTCGGCGACGCAAGGTGGGGCCCGTTTGCGGCCGACATTCGCAGATTGGTTAGTAAAGTAACTCTCGAGTTTGAGCGGCTGACTTCAAAGGGACGCGAAAAAAATTCGCGCGCGACCGACCCCGCGTATAAAGGAATACCTTCGCGAAACGATCAACGCGATTCCCTTCCCGGTGAATTATCTGCTCTCTCCTTCCCTCCGTTTCGCGTCTGCCTCCTTCGCGTATCTTACTCTCGCGCGGGAGGTCGAACGTCGTGCAATACGCGCATTTGCGTACGCGCCCCATCTCCCGCCCTCCCCCTCCCTCCCCGCTTCATTCACGTTCTCGTCATTGCGACTTAACGCGTGTCGTCTCGCGCGTGCAGTCATTTATCGCCGAGAGTTTATACCGGGTGTCCCGTCACTCCCGCATCAATTTTTCATGATTTTAGAAGGAGAATTTCTGGGTGCGAATTCTCGGAATTTGGTACTAGCTGCTGAACTTATTAGAATGAGAGATGCTCTAGCTCTTTGTATTTAAACTAAGCGTTAAGGCAAATAGATGAGCAAATTGCGTTAATAGAATTTTAATTTTGTCTTAATTATTAAAATATGATAAAGATTAAAAGCCGCGAGAAACGATCATTGACGAAAAATTAACTCCATTTATATAAGTATCTTTTGGTCAAAGAATTTACGATTAAGCGTTGAAAGCGTGGCAGCACCAATTGTACTTGGAAAGAAAGAAGGTGAGAAGGAAAAGAAAAGGGTCAAAGAAAAGAAAAGTTTTTCCATAAGGTTTTCCATGATACATTCATATAATACTAATGTTGATATTGTACAGTATATAAATCCAACATTTTATGCAAACAAAACGTAAACTTTTAAAGAGAAAGATATATTTTCTTAAACGAATGTTATAATAAAGTCCTCATATCAATTTCGTGTTCTTCTTATAACATATAAGAAACGATCGACGAATAACGGTACCAATGAGGAAAACAAAAATGTAGGTAATATGCACCCCGGATTATCTCCCGGATCGCTCGATCTCTGTAATTTGTACCGGCTTTCTCCCTTCTCCCCTATCGTCGGCCTAGCTGTAAGAATAGGTCTCGTGCAACCCTTGTAGGCCCTTTCGCGCGATACGTCCCTGCGAACCGGCGCGGCGAGCGGCGGCGAGTCGCGCGATTGGCCGTTCCGCGGGCGTGGGAGCTCCGCGGGGGGTTCACGGCTTGCCGCACGGTTAGTACAACTGCGCTGGGGGTGGATCGAGGCTTGCGGGACGGCTAGTATTTGGAGATAGGGCGTAGACGGGGGTAGGTACTGTAGGTAGGCCGAAGTGATAGCCGGTCGGCGCAAGTGCGACTGCGGGGAAGCGGACGGGGGTGAGGGGCGTATCGCGGCCTGGCGAAGCCCAGTCGAGTCCCGTGAGTCCGGGCAAGCACTGCTATCGAGTAGGTGGCATCGTGGTGGTGGTGGTGGTGGTGGTGGAGGTGGTGGTGTTAGGCGTCGTCCGGGACTGAGGAGAGAGAGAAAGAGAGAGAGAGAGATTCCTCCGAGAGAGAAAGAGAAAGAGGGAGAGAGAAAGAGAGTACCGCCATCGAATACCGCTGCCGCCGCCGTCGTCGTCATCGTCATCGTAGTCGTAGTCGCGGTCGTGGTCGTCGCCGTCTTCGTGTTCATCGTTTACCCGTCGTGCTGCCGCCGCGCGAGGAGGTTCGTCGCTGTCGCGCGCTCTCGGTAAAAGCAAAAGCCCAGCCCCGAAGAAAGGAGTAAACAGCCTCCCTCGTCTCTCTCGCGCCGCGGGAGAGAGCGAAATGGATTGAGAACGAATAAGGCAGAGAGAAAGAGAGTGAGAGAGAAAGTTAATGCAAGCGAATGAGTGAGCGAAAGGGAATTGGAGAGAGAGGGAGAGAGAATGTGTGTGAATGGGAGAGATAAAGAGAACGGAATGTGTGACTGCGAGCCGAGAGAAAGGGAGAACGAAGCGTTCTCCAAAGCGAAAAGAAATACCCGTCCCGGTTGTTATCGGAGGGGAAAGGGAGAGGACGCGCCTACCGGCCGTGCAGCGCGCGCGAAGTCTCGTCGGAGCCGAGAGCCGAGAGCCGAGCCTCGCCGGCGACGACGAGAGGCGGCAGTGGAGGAGGAGGAGGGGGGGGGGGAGGTGTAGGAGGAGAGGCGACGGCAGCGAGAGCTGTCACTTCGATCGCCATTTTAGCGCCGAGGAACGGCTGTGTAGGATACGCACGTCGAGGCCGGTGCGTGCCGGCGACGCGCCGCGATGGATGCGCCTCGCCTGGCCTGGCCCGGCCCGGTCTGGCCCGTGTCGCCCTCGCCTAGAGTACTTTCAGCACTCGCGAGTGCTTCGCGACCCTTCCCCCTCCCCCTCCTCCACCGAACGCGCGCTAAAGTCGAAATTCGAAGGAAACGCAACGCGCGCGATGATACTCTCGCGATTCTCCTTGGTTAGATGCTGTTGCACTTTTCGTATCGTGAGAAAAGAGACCTGATTCCTTTCGAATTCGCGCTCGTCTTGACAGACCTGTCAACCCTCTTGATAGGCAACCCCTTTTAGACACGACCGAGAAGAGTAGATCGTTAATTCTTAATTTCATTTTCTAGAGTCTAGAGTCTAGAGCGACGTTGCGTGCTTGGAAACGCGAGTTTTCTAGGCCGTTGCGTGCTGCACGCGGCGATGATGAATGCATCTCGAAATTCGTGCGCTAGTAATTCGAATAATCGCCGATCGTTAGTGCCGCCGATTTCCAAAGCCTCGCCGGTGACGTGCCGCGAATCTTTTGAACGCGGCGAATGATTCGCGCGCTTCTCGCGACACGACGCGCGCTATCGAAGAACGTATAGGTAATCGCGCGTTAACTTCACTCGGCTTGCGGCTCGAGTTGACCGTTACGTTGCGACGCAGCTTTTCACGGGCGACATTGACGAATTTCGAAACCGTCTCGCGGATCTCACCTCAGTTTCATAAAAACACTTGCGACTTTCGAACGAGGAGCGCTGGTCGACTCGAATTCGCGGTGAGTTGAAACACACGAGTGAAGGAAAAAGGAGCGAGTAGATGCGAAAGGACGATATGCATGATGTATATGCGTGAGTCTAGTGAGTAATGGAAACTATAGAGATAGAAAGAGGAAGAATGAGAGAAAGGGAAGAAAGTGACCGAACAAGTGATAGGAAGGAGACAAAATGAGAAGGAGAGCAGTGAATGGAGCGAATGCGATGAACGAGCGAGCGAGTCGGTCGGGGCGAAAGAAAGAGGAGAAAGCTAGTGTGTCGGAGAGAGAGAGAGAGAGAGAGAGAGAGAGAGAGAGAGAGAGAGAGAGAGAGAGAGAGAGAGAGAGAGAGAGCGAGCGCGCGCGCGAAAGAGAAAGAGGGAGAGTACGAAAGAAGCCCGGCGCCATACTGGCTCCCCGCGGTTTCGCGACACGCACGCACGCACGCATGCCGGCCGGCTGGCCGGCCGGCCGGCCAGCCTGCCAGCTCGAACAAGCGAGCGAGCGATGCCGTCGCGCGATTCGCGCCGGATCTCGCGAGCGAAAGACGAGGCGCGCTCTAATCGATCGCGTTTTCGAATGCTTTTCTAGATGCCAAAGCGGCGACATCTGTTCCCGCGACGGAAGGTCGTTTCGCGCGTCGCCGCCGCCGTCGCCGCCGCTACGCACCTGGCCGCGGATTACCCGGATATCAGCGATCGCCCGTCCACCGAGGGCGCCGAGGGAACCCGCCACCCCCTGCGGCGTACATAAAAGGGAACGAGCGGAACAACGCGTGTGTACGCGCGGCCGAGAAGAAACGAACGGGCCCGCGCGATGATTCTGCGCTGCTCCAGGACTGTTTGGTGAGTGCGAGTGAGACGGACTACACGCATACACGCGTGAAACGCGTGCGTGTCGGACCGCCGTCACCGGTGAGAATAACCAGCGACAGAGAGGATTGTTTGAAGAAAAAGAGGATCGCCGAGTTGTGATGTTGGGCCCCGCGGCACCGTCGGGTTTCTCGTGGTGATCAAGTGCTTCGCAACGTATACAGTGCATTTGTACGAAAGGGAGAGAGAGAGAGGCAAAGAGAGAGAAAGAGAAGAGAGGGAGAGAGATCGAGCGCGCCGGAACCGACGGTCGCGAGTGTGCAGCGCGATCGGAGTCACGAGGCGACCCGGAATAACGATATAATAGCGAGCCCGGCGGCCGTATGTGAGTGTGTATTCGTCGCTCGAAACACGAGGAACGTGTCGAGAACGGTGGGTCCCGAGTGACGTCGGGGGGGCGCGTGCAGAGCTGACTTTGCCCCCCCACCCCTGCGCCTGTGATCGTCACCCTTGGAGGCTCGCCGCGGTGTCGAGGAGAGGATCGCTCGTCGATTTTACAGCGGTGCGGTTTGGGTAAGTCTTGAAGATGTTTATTACGCTCCCCCTCTTCGTCTATCGATTTGAGAGAAAATATCAATTTCGCACCCGCTCCGCTTACAGCTTACAGCTCCGATATACTCAGCTGACAATCGAAGCTGACAGTTGCGAATAATATTTTTCGTTGTATACATTTTGAAATACTATATCGATGTAATTGAGTTAATTAAGACAGTTAAAATGAAACGATAACAACAATATTGTTTGATGATAAAATTAAATCATTATTCTGCTGTGATAATTGTAAAATTAACAATCGTTTATTACTGACAAATTGCTCGTCACGAGTAATACAAGTAGAAATTGAAATCGATATTTCCGAGTCCTTAATTATCTAAATACTTGACTTTTCTGCGCTCAGATGAAGGTATTAAATCTGAACAATATATAAGCTTAATCTAATGAAATGCTGCTATAATAAAGGACCTCGCACAATTTATATGAAAAAAAAACTTTCCGATCAGTTTGCTTGAATTTGTGATATGTTGTAGTTTTTGCCTCCCTGAAAGGTCTCAAATTTCGTCAACTTTCTATTTATTTCCGAATCAGTTTCCGAATTATAGATATTTGAAAATCTACACAAGAAATTTGAGACTTACCGGGGACACAAAAACTACAACATATCACAAATTCGAGCAAATTGACCGAAAACGTTTTTTTTTTTTATAAATCGTGCGGGGTTTTTTAAAGAATTAAATGTTTCCTCAGATTTCTTTAGCATCGAATTTTGCGCTAACAATAAATAACAAAAACCAACGATACCATGTGAACATTGAATAATATTTCCATCTATACAATTTATATAAACTTGATCTATTTATGAAACATAAACAGATACAGTTCCCTCTTCCTGCTGAACTTTTTAGTCTTTACTGCCGAGCATTTCGCTGGCATGATAAATACGAATTCATCATTGTAATATATGCAAACTGTGTCGGATTCCTTTTCCTATCTTCACGCAAATAAAGTGTTTTATAGTCTTCAGGGTTAACCCTTTCGTGTTCGTAAAGTGAGATATACTCTCCTACTTACTTCTTGTCGTGAAACCATGTTCAGCAAATGATATTCCTCGCGGTGCACGCCTTGAAAGGCATATAATTTTCACAAATTTGTTTTTACTTTAGCTTTAAAAAATACGGTAAATAGTAATTACATATATTGTAAAATTAATCTAACGGAAGAACCGTGAATTATTTACATACATCCACGTAATGTCTGTTGAACAATTTGCACATTAACTTCCTTTTTTTTTTTTACACTCCGTCGTACACTCTGACATATTTATTAAAGTTGTTCGCGGAAAAAACGGTTCTGCTGAAGTATTTAAAAATTTAGCTAGATACAGATCTGGAAATAATTTTGTTGCACCATCAAAATAATTATGTAAAACATTCAAACTGATTGTCAAAATGTCAAAAATTTTTTACAGCGTTATCATCATACTTCAGTGACCTGCTATAATTATTTACTTCAGCAAAACTTTGTTTTTTCCGTATAAATTTTAGGTCATCATTGTGGCAAATAAGCGCGATATATTACGAAAAATTATTATAAGTTGAGCGAGAGATCAAGAGACACGGTAGTGTCTCGCGCAA
>JASTWP010002716.1:0-37492 GCA_030770255.1 Temnothorax ravouxi | reverse complement strand
GTGGAACGGTCAGAAAGGAAGGAAAGTATCGATACCCACGATTATTATTAATATTCTCTCCGTCCTGTACAGAAAGTATCGAAATCATATATTTCTATTGAAAAGGATTATTAATATCTTAATGCCACCTAACAATAAACAAAATACACACACACATCGCCACGAATTGATACTAGTAAAATTTATTGAATTTAAATCGACGGTGCCAACTGCCAAGAAGCTATTTGAAGCAAAGTATATGACAAAATTGATATCCCGTCATTATTGACAGCAAAATATTGATATTAAATCTAAAACGTTGCTATTGGAAAAATTAGAGACATATCTTGACAAACACGAGGATATTCTACATCTAAAATCGCAAGAGCGAGAGAAAGATGACGAGTTTTAATCTTTTCTTTTTTGAATCATTTCTGAGCCTCATTCTTTGAGTCATTGTCTGAAGTCTGAAGCGAATCGAAACGTTGAAAGTTTTTTTTTTATTTTTGAATGCTTAAACAATTGAATTTAAGCTCTTATTGGCACTGTATACTTCTCTCACGACGCGCGCCAGTGAAATATAATCTCGTGTCTCGCAAAGCAAGTCGCATTGGCAGGTTGGCAGATTGGCAATTGGCACCGCGACCATCGTAACCATCATTAGTATGAAAAACCTCTTCCCTAATTTAAGTATTATTCTCGTACTCTTGGACTCGTAGCAGTCGTAGCGTTACGAGCTACTTACGAGCTCGTTCAACGTGCCTCGACGCGACGCCGACGCGGCGATGGGCGACCGGCGACGGTGCGGTGACACTGACACGAGAATAAGAAACGGAGCGGAGGAAGGAAAGCGGAGAGGAGCGAGTCACGAGTCTCGTGCTCGGGGAAGTCTTTTGTACTCCCGCGCGACGCGATGAATCCTCTCTCTGTGGACGAGGGACGAGCGGACCCAACGAGAGGAGGTCCCGACTCTCGCTCCCGACTCCCAACCGTCCCAACTCCCGACGCGAGACGCAAGACGCAAGACGCGAGTACAAGTCGCGTTAGGTCGCGTAGCGCGCTAGCAGGCTTTCAGGCTACAGTAGTGGCTGCTGCCGCTCGGGAACTGGACGGCCAGCCGTGGCCTTCTCGCGCGTTTCATTTTTCCTCTCTTTCTTCTTGTTTTTCTCTCTCTCTCTCTCTCTCTCTCTCTTGTAATCGGCACTGGCGACTGGCCTTCTTCTCCTGAAGCGTATCCCGACAGTGATGTTTCTCCCTGATGTTCGGTATTGACTCTTGTCCGACCGGATTCTCATTGATCCTCGGACTGACGCGGTGAAAGTACTCGAGAAAGGGAAAGAGAGAGAGAGAGAGAGTACGCGCGTCCGACAAACTCCACGTGGTGCCGCGGCACCCTACTTCTCCTGTGGATACACCCCTCGAGTACCCTGAACCCTGAACCCCGCGACGATCGAGCGAAGAAGGAGGCGACATGAGGCCGACCGTGGACCTGTTCGTCTGGACGTTGCTGGTCCCGCCGCTCCTATTTGCGACAGACCCCTCGCAGAAGGCCGCTGGAGCAACGGTAGAATGCCCGCAGAAATGCGTGTGTTACAACAGCACGATGCAGGTGCGATGTATGTTCCTAAAGCTGGTCCAAGTGCCACGGGTGCCCGCCAATGTCACCGTTCTGTAAGTCGTCTCTTTCTTTGTTTCTTTATTTCTTTGCAAAATCATTTTCTCATATCATTAGTTTAATTTAAAATTATTCGAAATTTCGGTGTTGCGCATATAACGCGTAAAATGTTGTTTGAAATCTTCCTACATGCGCGAAAGTTCGATCCTTATAATTACACGAGAAATTGTCTGCAATCATCGTTGCAGATGATAACCAATCAACGTAGGTGGAATTGTGGTGAATGATGAAAGGTCAAGAGAAAGTGCGTTAAAGTGCACATTCGCTTATAGGAATAAGGATACTAATCGAGACGTATGATCAGTTAAGAAGATCGCGACTGACTATGGAGCGCTTTCTCACAAAATGCATTTGTACACTTCGCATCGTGTTTCAATGGTATAGAACTCCTTTATTCCTCTAATGCCCCGGAACCTGTTTCAAGAATTCGTCGTACTGTACATTATAATTAATAGAAGATTAAAAACTAAACTTAAAAAAAACTAATAATTGCATTATAATCGATCTGTGCAATTATCTGCGATAGATCTCGAAAGAGAAAAGAATTTCATTACTTGATACTGGAAATATGCTCTCAGAGAATTAATCACGTTATAATAATCGATAAAAATCATAGCAAATGCGTAAATTCAAAATAGAAATCTAATTTAGCGAGCGAACGTATAAGTTATCGATTTGTGAAGCAAAGTAGATCAACAAAACCGAAGATCGCCGACTACTTGGAACGATATATATATATATATATATATATATATATATATATATATATATAAGTTATGGTTACGATGCGGCGCGGGCGCGGCGTTAAAGTGGAGTTTCGCAGAAAGGAACGGAGGAGAATGGAGTAAAGCGGTTAGCTGAACGAATTCGATGCACATGATGCCACAGACTTGTTTAATCCGACATTCTCAATACTGCGGCATTACGTAAGAAATAATATATATTTATTTTATGAATACATTTTCGACATTTATATCGAGTCGACTTCGTCACCGCAAACTTCGCTGCCTCGAGAAGCGCGTATTTCAGAAAAAAAAATATTTAATACTTGAATTAACAAATGATAAACGTGATAAAAAATGTGATATCTCAATGTGTAGATGTAGATGACCGACTATTTTATCATTTCACCTCGATTTATCTCGCGCTGATACGTGTAATCGATACCGCATATATAGTATCATGCCCATAAATTTCGACGCGCTCGTTGGAAAAAATAAAAGGATAATCTGTGTGCAGTATGTATGAAGAATATACACGAGTTCTTTATCATTTTTATTGTAAGTCATTTACGTTTGCAAAATCTCAAACAAAGATGGAATGGTATGGCAAACATTGGCGAATCAGTTTGCGATTCTGTGAATCAGCGATAAGTGTTATTAATTCTATTTATCTTTAGTCTTAATGTGACTTCGAATATACATATATCAGTACATTGGATTATAATCATATGTGTGTGTGTGTGTGTGTGTGCGATACTCGTTTTTATCATAATCATAACCATCGACAGGGGGGCCGGGGACTATCATTTATTATTAATTATTACTTGCTATTATTTGCTACATATTAATTTAAAAATTTTATCTTTTAAAAATAAAGTTTAATATATTTCACAAAAGGATTATTCAATAGAGAGGATCACCATTTAACCATGACCCTATTCTGCAATTAGATGACACAAATCGTTGTGTAACCTTAGAACACACACATTGTGGAAATGTAAACCCCATTAGAGAACACAACTACTGTTTTATTTTATTTATTATTTTTTTATTTATACGTGATCTTTTCTCTCATGCAACTTGTTAAGATAAAATAAATAAATTTTTTTATTATATATCTATTATCTATATTTACATAAGAAATATATTTTCTCATTTTTCTTTTCACTATAAATAATTGTATTCTTTTTCAACATTAAGTAGTATTTCATTTTTTTTAATTACAATCTCATTTTATCTAAACTAGTTGACCTTTTTAGAAAAAATCTCTCTCTCCATTCCCTCTCCCTCTCTCTTTCTCTCTCTTTCTCTCTCCCTCTCTGTCTCTTATTCATCATTTTTAAATAGCGACCATCTCGAATTAATTCTCTTCAAAGTTAGAAAGTAGATACAACGACAACGAGTATTTGGAATACATTATACGATGCGGCTCTGAGATATGAAACTTGACTCTTTGATTAATTCTACAATCACTGCTCATACGACGGTGATGAAATTTTATTGAAATAAAGAACAAGTATAAACACGCAACTCATAGAGGTTCTGCACACACATATTATGTCGCGTATGAAGCCTGAGTAAGCCAGAGAGAAGTTCTCGACGTTAAATTTCTTTTCTTCTCTGTCCTTCTCTGTCTTTCTCGCACCATCCTACGCTCATATATAAATGCGATTATAAATTTACATTAGTCTGCCTGTGTTATTTCCGTAGCGATGAGTGACGAGCTATCCAGCGCTCCAACATATTTAACACGATATTGTCGATTGTCGGTTCACGAGATTATTCAAAAAAACCTTTTATTTAACCAAACACAAATAACAGATTCTCCACATATAATATGTTTGTTAAGAAATTATAAATGAATAAGTTTCATCTTTCTTTTAGCAATTTCAATGTTAAAGAAGCGGCATGAATATAAATTGTATTGTATATCTCTTTATACGTTTATTTAAGAAATAGTTAAAAATTGATCTATTTATTTTTGTTTTACCATACACAGATAATAACAGCAATATTAATTTAAAATATCTTATACGAATCTGCGCGGAGTCTTTCGACTATACGAAACGAGGCATATTCATTTGAGGATAACGTAAATTCCACAAGGGGACAGTGTCCCCTTATAACGTCGTTATAGATATTCTCGGTGCATCTCGATGAATCGAGTGGTGAAGCCGCGGCTTCGGTGAAATTCGATGATTTGATCGAGCAAAATACGGTCCAGAAAAGACCGGATCGTGTGTGTGTGTGTGCGCGCGCGCTTCCCGGAATCATTCTCATGTATCCACTTCATCCGCTGTTATTAATGTCGTTAATTCGCTCGCGATCTCCGTTATTAATACGCGTGTTCCATCACGCGGCGTTAAACGAATAAACCACCGATATTTGTACGCATCGATGCACATTTCTATCGATGGCGAACGATCGAAATGGCCACGTGCGATGACTGGCGTTAGAAATCAATAATTCGACGTCAAAATGCATTTACATATACAAAAGGCAAAAAGATGCAAGTTTAAAAATTCAATTTTTCAGACGAATTTATTGTACTTATAAGTTTTCTTTTTGGATAATCGTAATCAAAATTTTTAAATAAATTTATCTTATTTTGTAATTTTAGAACTTGTTTTTTCTTTCATTACAATAATCTAAATATGTCAACACCGATAATTTTAAACTTGCTTTGTTCTACTTTCCAGATAAAGATGTATATAAGTATTTCTCGTGACTAGCTCCAAATTTCGTAACGCTCAACATTAACGCAATATTTTATTGAGGTCGGGTTTAAAGTATTTAATTACCGTGAAACGTGCAATTGAATTGTTTGCAACGTAATCTAAGGTCACACTGAAGAACTGGATCTAATTACATCGCTTTCTTTCGTAAAAAATAGCACTATCATTTTATAATTGACTCATTACCATACCACAGTTTATTGATATCTTGTGTGCGTATGTGTGTAAAAATTATATAAAAATAAAAATTACCGCGTATATAAAAATTATCATAAAACGTAATGTAAACATTTATATTAATATTCATTATTCAATATTGCATATGCTTATATAATTTGTAGAAAAATACAAAGGCTATCGTCGTGTGGAGAATTTCCGCCAGTTACAAATCGGGCTTTTTTTTATTTTTCTCTCGGCTCGCGTACTCGATTCGTTGACACGATAAGAAGGTTGAAACTTTAAACATCATCGGGTCAAGCGCGACAACTCAAGTCAGTAATTTAGAAAGGAAGTAATGTACAACGAGTCGAGTAAAATTATTAATTAAGGAGACGCTCTGCGGCTGTTAACTAGTGGAATGTCTTCGCCACGCCACGCGGCGCGCCGCGCCATGTCGTAATAATTATGCGGTTGCGTTTTACGAGTTTGATAAATTTTTGAACTATTAAACCATGCAGCTGAATATCAATATCCTATTAATTACGATGCGTGGTACTCGCACTCTGATTTCCTTATTGATATACGCGTATACATGTACCGTTAAAAAGATATATATATATATATATATTTTTTTTTTAATTCAATAATCGTAATCTTTTCTAATAAGCAGATTCACGCGCGTAAGTTTCAAATCAAGTTTTCGCAAATCGTATTTACTAATCGATTTCTATTTATCTTAATAAATATATTACTTATCGAAGCATCTCATTGTTGTTTACTGTATCTTATATCCCGAAAAGCGCTTATGAATACTTGGTTCGCTCATTTTACTAAACAAGTGGGCGGATAGCTACGGTATTCTCGCCCACGTATGAAATTCTCTTCAGATATACTCTCACATTTAGCGTAAAATGCGATCATCGAAATGTGACCGTCTGATCTTGAAGATCTAAGATCGTACATGAGATATTCGTACAAATATAAATAAAATTCAAAATCAACGACATTATCCTATTTGCTTTTATTACTTCTATCATATCGGTAATCTGCCATGTTGGCGATATAAGTCCCTCTCTCTTGATACGCTGCAATATGCCTTTCTCGCAAAAGATATTTATGATTATGACATTTGATGACAATTGATGACGTTCACACTTCACATTTAATTTTCGGCAAAGTATGGCTCGTCCGCGATTTCTCAAGAATAATAAAACGTCTCGATTATTTCTATCTGGCACTCATTCTCTATCTGGCGACTCGAGACTCGAATGCTCGAAATTTTTTCAGAGATCTCCGATTTAACAGCATCACGGAAGTGCGCGCGGGGTCGTTTGACGGACTCGACAAATTGCATACTCTGTTGCTGAACGACAACCACATTCGACGGCTGCCGGTGGGCGCGTTCGAGGGCGCACCGAATCTACGGATACTCTACTTGTACAAGAACCGCATGGAGCACATCGCGCCGGGCGCGTTCGCGGGGCTGCCACGACTCGAGCAGTTGTACCTGCATCACAACCACCTCCGTGAGATCCGGCCGGGCACGTTCAACGACCTGCCGGCGCTGGAGCGTCTGTTTCTGCACAACAACAAGCTTCATCGACTACCGGCGGACGCGTTCGTCAACGTCGGCCCGATGACGCGGCTGCGTCTCGACAGCAACGCGCTCATCTGCGACTGCAATCTGGTCTGGCTGGTGGAACGTCTGCGGGACAGGCCTACGGAGATGGCGGCGATTTGCCAATCCCCGCACAAGATGAAGGGTCGCTCCCTAACAACGATGTTGCCCGAGGACTTTCATTGCAGTTGAGTATAGAAACCATCGTGAGATAGATCCATTTATCTTCTGTCATTATCATCTGAAAGCAACATATATACTGTATATATATCACAAAAAAATATATATATATAACAAATATTGCTTTTTTTAACATAACAATAAAACTTTGTTATGGAGTGAATTTATCCTTTGACTCTTTATTTTCATTGCTCATTGTTATACGTATCAATTATACATACCTCATATGATTTTGACATTATCACTGATGTAAGAGAGCGACTTTTAATATCTGATTACACGCGACATACGTCGTGGTCGTTGACACTGCGGTCATCGCGCTGCTGCATGATCTGCAACTGCATCTCGCGTGACGATGACTCTGGCTAGGGTGATCCGTGTATAATTGTGTATCTATCGCGTGATTCTTCACCGGAAGACAATTAAATTCATTTTCCATTCAATTGACTGCCGCTAATTAATTCTATAGACTTATAGATCTAAGCTTTCGAATCTCGATGATAGTGAACTCTGAAATTATGCTATTATATCAATTTGTAGAAGATTATATTTAGTGTATTTTATAAGTATGTATGTGTACAATCGTATATTTCTTTTTTCCTGTTAATACTAAAATACAAAAACTCGCAGTGGACAGAATCTCAGTGGTAAAAGCAGATAAAACAAATAGATATATATATATATGTATATAATGATCGCGATACACCAAAGCTAAAGAAGTTCTGAAGTTGTATAAAAAAGAGACGAGAAGAACGCGAATAAAATTAAATAATCTCATCAGTCATCAGTGCCATCACACACATTTATTTATCTAATTCTGATTTTTCTTCAAAATCTCAGTCATATAACAAAAGATTTCTTTCGCAGCGAAACCGCGTATTATAGAAGGCCCGGAAGACACCGTAGTACGATTTGGTGACACGATAACGTTGAGATGTCGAGTAACGGGTGATCCGACCCCGAAGATCAAATGGATGAAAAACAAGTGGAGATACTCGTGGGAAACGGATGATGATAACGAAAAGTACGCGATCCACGAAGACGGTGAGAAATACGTGATCCGCGAGGACGGCACCTTGATCATCTCTGGCACGACCGAGCAGGACAGCGGGATGTACGAGTGCGTAGCCAGCAGCGACATGGGCTCGACCAAATCTAGGAAGGCCAGAGCGGTTATCACGGCAGCGTCTCGGTTGATACTCGCTGAAAGGCCAGAATCGCAGAACGTGAGCGCCGGCACCACCGTGACCTTCTCCTGTCGAGCGCTAGGCAATCCCAGGCCCGCGGTTCGCTGGTTTCGAGACGGCCGATCAATCTCCTTTCGCGACAGAATCTCGCTCGAGAACGACGATACCTTGCTGCGTATCCTCGCGGTTAAGAAAACCGACGCGGGCAAATACGAGTGTTACCTCAAAAGTATCGATCACATGGTCCATCTCTTCGCGGATTTGAATGTTGTCGACTTCACGGCGCCTCGACTGCTCTTCAGACCGCAAGACATGGAGGCGGAACCGGATGCTATTGTCGAGGTACCTTGCCGGGCCGAGGGCATCCCGAAGCCAGTGATACAATGGAAGAAGGACGGTAGCGCGCTTGAAGGCAACAGGATCAAGATTACGCGTGGGGGGAGTCTTCTTATTTTTAACGTGACTCCGCAAGACTCAGGCAGGTATGTATAAGATTGGGGTAACACGGCCTTGACCACGCTGGTCGTTGGTCGTTGGTCATTGGTCATCAGACCTCTCGTTTTGCACGACAAGATTACACGAGTTATTTTTGTGAATGCGCGAAAATAATTTCTCGTCGAGATATCTCCCCTCGAAGAAGAATAATTAGTAATTCGGACAATTAATGCAATTAATGACATTTAATGCATACATGTTGCGATTGCATTAATTTGACGATTCTATAAAATCTTTGGCTATCATACGTTGAAAATATTAAATAAAAAGTTAGATACACGATACAAGAGTTAATACTTATACGATATACGATGACAAAAATTGATATCGAGCTATCGTCAACCTCCTTATACTCCTTATACGATACAACCATGCAGTGTCATTTTCCTTTTACAGATACGAGTGTTCGGCTATAAACGATTACGGCCGCGCAACTGCCGATGCTTTGGTGCGCGTTCGGCAGCCCGGTGCGGCAGCGGATACGCTCGTCATACGAGCCTTCCAAAGTGCCACCGAGGAGATCGATCGTGCTATCAACAAAACGCTATCGTCTCTCTTTAATCCCGACGGCTCATCCAAACATAATCCATTCCGGGTGGCACGGTTTCCGAACGCGATCGGTCGCGCGGCCGCCAGACCCGCCGAGCTCTTCGAGAGAACTCTCGTCAATATCCGACGTATGGTGGATGCTGGCAGTAAGGCAAACGTGACTGATGAGTTTCGTTACGAGGAAATCTTGACGCCTGAACAGGTAAACGCGCTACGTGCACGAGTACCTACATCGAAAGCACGTTGTATCCTAAAATAAATAATTTATACGTATACGCGCGTCCCGTTTTAGGTCAAGGAAATTGAACGATTGTCCGGATGCACCGGCCACAGACGTCGGCAGAATTGCACCAACAGGTGCTTCCACCATAAATACCGGACCGTGGACGGCAGTTGCAATAATCTGCGCCATCGTACTTGGGGCTCGTCGTACACGGGATTTCGAAGGATTCTGCAACCGATCTACGAAAACGGTTTCTCGATGCCGGTCGGTTGGGAGAAAGGACGGCGGTACTACGGTTATCCGAAGCCCGCTGCGCGCCTCGTGTCGACCACCCTGATCTCTACTCACGATATTACGTCGGACGATCAGATCACCCACATGGTGATGCAGTGGGGTCAGTTTCTGGACCATGATCTCGATCACGCGTTACCATCGGTGTCGAGCGAGTCGTGGGACGGGATTGACTGCAAAAAATCCTGCGACAACGCCGCGCCTTGCTTCCCAATGGAAGTGCCGCCGGGTGATCCGCGCATCAACAACAGACGATGCATCGACTTCGTGAGAAGTAGCGCCGTGTGCGGTTCCGGCGCGACCAGTATATTATGGGGTGGCCTGACGCCTCGGGAACAGCTGAATCAGCTGACCAGCTACCTGGACGGATCGCAAGTCTATGGCTACGACGACGAGCTGGCGCGTGATCTACGCGACTTGACGACGGATCGTGGATTGCTCCGGGAAGGTCCCACGCTGCCCGGTCATAAGCCTCTGCTGCCGTACGCGTCCGGCCAGTTTGTCGACTGTCGTAGGAATCCACTGGAGAGCTCGATCAACTGCTTCGTAGCCGGGGACATTCGCGCGAACGAGCAAGTTGGCTTACTGGCCATGCACACCTTATGGCTGCGCGAGCACAATCGCATCGCTCGCGCGCTACGCGAGACGAATCCACACTGGAACGGCGAGAAACTGTATCAGGAAGCGAGACGTATCGTCGGCGCTGAGATGCAACACATCACTTATCGGCACTGGCTGCCGCGAATATTTGGTCCGGCAATCGACGAAACTTCTCAGCTCTGGCCGCCGTACCGGGGCTACGATCCCAACATCGACGCCAGCATATCTAACGTTTTCGCCACCGCCGCTCTGCGTTTTGGCCATTCGCTCATCCAGCCGCGTCTCGAGCGCCTGAACGCCTCCTACCAACCGATCCCTCAGGGTCCGCTCGATCTGCGAGACGCGTTTTTCGCACCTTGGCGACTGGTGGAGGAGGGCGGCGTCGATCCTCTGATCCGAGGTATGTACGCCACGGCGGCGAAACTGAAGCTGCCCGAACAGAATCTCAATGTTGAGCTCACCGAACAGCTGTTCCGTACCGCGCACGCGGTTGCCCTGGATCTGGCGGCGATGAATATCCAGCGAGGAAGAGATCACGGGCTTCCCGGCTATCTAGAATGGCGCGCTTATTGCAACATGTCGCGCGTGGAGACGTTCGAGCATCTCGCTGACGATATCAGCAGCAGTCGAGTGAGACAGAAGCTGCGCGAACTGTACGGCCACCCGGGCAACATAGACGTCTGGGTCGGTGGTATTCTCGAGGATCAATTGCCGGGGATGAAAGTCGGACCGTTGTTCAAATGTCTCCTATTGGAACAATTCCGGCGGACCCGGGATGGCGATCGGTTCTGGTATGAGAATCCGAGCGCTTTTACCGCGGAACAGCTCGCACAGATTCAACAAGCGTCACTAGCCAGAATCTTGTGCGACAACGGCGACAATATTACTCGCGTGCAACCCAACGTGTTTCTACTGCCCGAAGGTCGCAATGACTTTGTCAGTTGTGACGAGATCCCTTACGTAGACTTGAGCGCGTGGTCCGATTGTTGCGACAATTGCGAGGATCATCGCGACAATACTATTTCTCGCGTGCGTACGCGTAGGGAAGCTGAGAAATATTTTGCACCCAGTCGTGACTACGCTAAGGACATGGATTCGTTAAATCGCGACGAGAAAATCGAATATTTGCAGAAGATGTTCGAAGAAAGTGATCGAGAGACTAAGACATTGCGAGAGCAGGCTGACGATTTGTCGCGAAGAGTGAAAGAACTCGAGTCACTTTTAAAAGACATTGCAACACGACGATAGAAAGATCATCCTTTCTCTCCTCTCTATCGCAAATAGTCGCGCTCTTGCAATCTTGCATTTCAGATATACGCCATATTCTTTATGCAGTTACTTATATACTGTTGTAAATAGAAGCATTTGCAGAAGTAACATCGCGCGATCGTTAGACACGTTTCCTTTCCTTTAAGAGCTTTAGATTAACGCAGCTGTTACCAAGCTGTTGGTAACAGCTGTTATGCACATACATATAATGCGTAACCCACTAATAAAACTCCTGCACTCTTTTTATTACGTACGTTGGATATGTACATTTGGTACACTATATACATTTATCGACATTTATAAATCAAAAAAAAGCTAATAACCTCTAGTTTCATTGACTAACCGATGCGAGATACTTTGTGTGTTGCCCACGAGCAACCACGTCCTTACCGTCGTTCTTTGTAAGCTCCACTGCGAGGAAAGCCAATGTCTTCCCAGTACGCACAGTTTTAGCATCGACCGTCACTGTTTCACCAGGAAATGCAGCCTTCAAAAACCTGTGCTATTAATAATTATTCTGTTGTACAATATAAGCATTTTTGCATATTTTTTTTTACTAATAAAAATTACTAAGTTACAATCGTTACATTTCAATTCAATTTCTAGTCTCTCTAACCAATGTATATCTTAGATTGCATATACATTTTTTCATCAGTGTAGAGCAGATTTAATTTATCAAAACATGCATGAAGAAGAGATTGATAATGCGATTAGCATTAATAGAGCGTAATTTCAAATGTGTGTATAAAAATGATGAAAATATAATAAAATAAAGAAATTTGATAAAAATCTGATATCCTTACATCACATGCAGGTCTACAGAAGCACCGGGAGGAGGATCAGTTTTGTGAGTCATTAATGCATATGTAGATACACAGTCTATAATGGTAGTGGTAAAACCACCATGTAAAAAACCACCGTGATTTAAGTGCTCTTCCGCCACAGTAAATTGCGCTTTGCATTTTCCATCGCCAGCTGACAGTAATCTCACCTATTCAGAAATCATGCATATACAACTTATTGGTATATTTATACATAATAGGAAATAGATAACACAAAATAATTGCCAGGTTTAGAGCTAGGCATCTATAATTAGATACATAAAATATTTTGGTGAATTAAATGAAATTTCTTGTACTCACATTTTTCATACATCGACCAAAGCCTTTGCTATTCGCTACTTTCTCCAAAACAGCTTTTATTAGTTCCATTTTGCACGACATGGTCTATGCTCTTTGACTGCTTTGACTCAATTGATATCTCACACTGTCTCACTCAAGTCACACTTTGAACCGAATAGTTAAGTAAATTATTTTTGTAAATTGTTTTTTTCATCCTTAACCTTGCACGATACGCATCAGACTGGTTACATCAGACATTCAGACCACGATATCGAACGTATGTACATACATGTACATACATATATAATAAACATCAATCACGATTCATGATTTGCAAATAAAATTACATTATATACGCATATGTATGCACATACATACATATAAACAATACGAAATACGACAGGTGTAAAGGCCCTTGCACAATGCAACCGGTGAAATAGAAATTAGAAACAGGGAATATATAGGGAATAGACACAGAATTTCCGACGTGTTGGATTTCTATTCTCTATTGGCCGTGTTCAGCAGACAGTAGATACAACTGTTGAGTTCGTCTTATCAACATTCTGCGTTGATTGGTTGGTTCTAGAAGTAAGAGCCAATCACGTTCGACCGATACTCAGCGGCTTGGTCTGCTGAACGCGCCCCATGCCTCATGCCGTACACCTAACCTGACCAATCACAGTGATTTGATTTTATATGGCGCTTTTAGTGATTGGTCAGATATAGAATGTGCCGTCGTGGGATAAAACCGGATATGATGTTTTTGACGGCGGTTTATTTTGATTGTTGAATAAATATTACAAGTCGGAAAAAGAACCGGGTATCTGGGTACCCGCGATGACTTGCGACACACACACACACACACACACACATTTCTGAGTTTGTGCTTTATAATTATCGTCGTGTTGCATCATCTATTGTTTGAATTATTATTATTATCATTACCAGAGTCCGAAGTTCGAAACACGGGGAATATATCCTAGAATGGAACGAGTGCCAATATAATTGAAAAAAAAGGATTTTTATACAGGCTGATTTTTTTTTTTTTTTTAAGATTTGGAATAAAACTATAGGCTAAGATTAAACTTAGACACAAATAAAGAATGTTGTAACTTTACTTTTTGTAACTATACTTTTGGGAGCATAAAAATTTGGAGAAAATAAAAGTTGAAAATAGCAAAATCGGAGAAAATATAAATGATTTATTTCAAAATACTTAGAGCAGTAAATAGTAAATAGTAAAAATGTAAAAAAATCTATCAAGAACAATTAATAGGGTTACCCTGATCATCTAACAAATGATCCTGTGGATTATTGAGATATTTAGGTCCATCTCCTACTTTAGTGTATATCATGTATCTAAGTTGTCCTGGTGAATACTTTTGAAGCTTTAATTTCTCCAGGAGACCCTGTACAAAATAATACTTGTAATAATAAGGATAATTCATAAATGCACATATATGTTTGAATAATTAATTAATATCAATCAATTAATATGCGTGAATACATATTTAATACGTGAAACACATACTTGCGAAGGCTTAATGCCTTCAACAGGTAATCCTCTTCTGTATTCAATCGTAACATTTTCAGAAGGAGGAAAAAAGTGATCTAGAACACCTATCACGGCTGATACGTCTTCCTCTAGTAAATATAACGTAGCATTCGGTCCAGCGTCGAAAGTATACGCAACCTAGCAATGTTTCATGCATATAATAAAATAAAATGTGTCTAACCATTTTTGTGCTGTAATTTATAGAAATAAAAAAATGCAAATCAAATATGAAAAATATTTCATTTACCTTCACGTCATTAACTGCATCGTTGTAGGAATGTACCAGATTTATAATACTGTTGGAAATATCGTTCATATAAATACATGGAGGATACGTGTCCAGGCACACAGCATGGAACTGATTAGAATCCTTCATAGTAAGTTGGGCAAAATTTTTGAAATCCTTTTCAACGATCGCTCGTTGCATCTTATTAGCTCTTTCTGGGACTACATGCATTATTCTATGTTGCAGGAGTTGAGATGTTTCCATGCTTCGTTTCATACCTATTGCACTTGGAACCTTTTTTTGCTCATCGCTGACCTGTAAATATTTATAAGTACTTATCTCTCATATTTTTATTATCAATATATGTAGAAAAATGTTTCTTTTCTTACAACAAGCACTAAAATCCTCAATTCAGGCCAATGAATCGCAGGCACGATTTGCTTTGCTAAACTGTCCGTCCCGTACTTGTCTGAACCCATGTGCCATCTTACAAAACCACCTATAGTACTGCGACATGCTGATCCTGAACCGGAACGCGCTATGATGCTAATGTCTCCCTATAAAAAGATATATTTAAAGTTTAAAGTATACACAATACAAATTATATTTTAAAATATACTAAATATATTGAACGGAAAAAATAAATTATCATACCTCTATGTTGTAAAGCTTAGCCAATGCCGCTGTAAGGCATGCATATCCTGCAGCACTGGAAGCTAAACCAGCAGCAGTTGGAAAATTATTTTTTGAACATATGTGAATCTTCCAGTCGTTTGTGTAACCAGATAATTGTGAACGTTTCCTGACTTACGAAAAAAAAGGAGAAGATTAATTTAATTTAATTTACACTGCAGTATACATTTTTAGTAAATTTTTACGCACAAACTTACTTCCTTTTAAACAATTTTGAAGCCTTGCGTTTTTTATATCTTCCTCTCTGAAAATATATCAATTTATCGCACAGAATAAAAAGAGAATAATAATGAAAATGATACTTTCTCAACATACTTTCCATTCAGCCAAATACGATCTTCTTTGAAATCAGGACTGATCATTACAGTAGTTTTTGCATGCAACTATAAAGAAAATATGAAAAGGCTGTAATACATTGCCAAGATATCTCTAACGTGTTTACGTTCTCTCGCTCTCTTCCTCTCATTCATTTAGAATTTGGATTTAGAATTTGATATTTACCTGGTCTGTGTCTAAAGTAGCACTTATGGAATCGTTGGTTGGTAAAATTAAGAATTCATCCCTCTTTCCCCCTAAAATCATACAAATCTACGATAAAAAAGTTAATTTTTACTTAAAAAAAAAAACAGATATATGGGACTAAAGGGTAAGCCCCCGTGTGACAAATATTTCCATATTGTCATTGTAACTGTGTTTTTCCTACCACTTTTTATCCTACCGCGATAGCTATTCAAATTCAAATAAGTATTGCCATGTGCGTGTAACATATTCAAACGTTTAAAAACATACGCATGTATGCGATATAATCAACATGAACTTTGTATTCCATTATTCAAATAAATCATATACACATTTTAAAAAACGAATACCGATATAGTATTTTTTTAGCTAATATATTAATTCATAAATTATAGACGTCTTTCAAAATACTAGTTGAAAATGTCCCGAAAACTTAAATCATACGTTAAACTTATTAAGTAATAAAAATTTACGATTTTAGATATATATTTCGGTCGAAATTTCAAAGTACAATTCGTATGTGTGTGTGTGTACGTGAAATATAATAAAATCAGTCAAATAAAGCTATTAAACATTTCAGTTTCTCGCTGAAGAATAATAATTAAAGCTTTTTGACTATACGTACAATATTTAATAACAGCAATGTTGACCGGTGCAATGCAGGTAACGATATTCATGATTTTCACCGTGTACCCTATCACTATTAGCACTACCGAATACCAGCTGTTATCACCAGCTACAGCTACGGGCTACAGAGCAGAGAACTACCAGCTGTGACCAGCTAGCAGCTACTGTGATTCTTCTTATGTGATACCCTGTCAGTTATTCAGTTATCAGCTGCACGAATTTGTATACTTTCACGAGAAAAGCCACGTGTTATGGCCATAGACTGAAATACAACTAGATTGGTAACTCTAAGGAATAAAAGTGAAGCAATCGAGAGGAGAGAAGCCAATCATTGGCCGCGTTCAGCAGACACAACTGTTGAATTCGTCTTATCAACACTCTGCGTTGATTGGTTGGTTCTAAAAGCAAGAGCCAATCACATTCGACTGCTACTCAGCGGCTTGGTCTGCTGAGCGCGCTCATTTTTAACCAGTCCAAAATCGTTAGTGTCAAATTACAAAATATTCTTTTATCAGTACTTATAAATATAATAATTCTTTCACAGTGCGTTACGTATATAAATTCGCTACTATAAATATGACACTCAAAAAAATAACGCTATAAAAATAATATAAATTAATTTAAAAAGAAAATGTAAAAACTTTTTTGCTTCTTCCAAAAAAAAATGGAATAAACAGAATCGCTGAATATTCCATCACGCGGACATATATCAATCGTGCGCAGGCACGAATGAGAGAGAAAGAGAGATATATATTATTCCATCTCTTTATTTATCCGATAGCAAATATCAAAGTATCATCGGTACTTGGCACGCAAGTGACGCAAGGTCGCTCGGTCTACCTACATTATATCTAGTTCTCTTGCCTGGTAATAGCTGTAAACTGTCTTTAAAATATTGTAAATAAATTGCAAATATATATAATTTAAAAGTATAATTAAAAATTGCCAATTAATGTTTACATTTTTTTTTCGTCATGAAAATTACTATCGTTCAATATACCAAACTTCAATTGCACCGCCATTTTTCAACTTAAAGCAAATGAAACGAGATACATATAGTTATTTATCATCAATGTTTACATTCAATAAATTCATAAACCCATCAAAATACACAGCTCTCGCCTTTATTTTTGACTGAATTATAAATAAAAAAAAAAGACACAACCTTGAACACACAGTAAACGCTCCTCTCGTACAAACGCGAGGAATCGAAATAATATATATATATATATATACACGTAATTTGCAATAAATATTACATCCAACGATATACTACGTGTGCAATAAAACGAATTAATCTTTAGAAACTATGCTGGATTAGATGGTAATCCCATAGACCATGCGTCCAGCAACTTTTTGTCCTGAGGTCCAGCGCCCAAACTGAGCATTAGTCCAGAGAGATCGCCACGATGGCCTCGTCCACGCATCGCGTGAACAACTTTTGCAATGCTGCACAACAGAAACGGATATAATATAGAAATATAGACATTCTGTAAAATATTATAAATGCTAACGATTCATACTTAGCCCATTCTTCCTGAAGAGTCGTAAAGTGTGCTTTGAGAACTGAATTTCCAAGTTTTTCATTATCAAGTGATTTTTCAATCTTTATTAGTAAGGTCGGAAGTTTTGTTGGTAAAGTACCAGCCCATTTAATTATATGGGATTTTGCATTCCCAACTTTGTGTTCGTTGAGTATTATGTCTAGCCTGCATACACTCGCACAAGGTAAAGGAACTGCTACCGAGGTGTCTACACCTAAAAATTTTAACGCAATGTCGCTGTGAAATATTTTTCAATAAAAGATCATTTATAGTTGTGTTTTCTAGAATAGCATGCAATACCGATAAAGTTACATGTGTCCGGATCCATGTATTCCAGTGTTTGTGTTTTTACTCGTCGACATGCTCTTGGTACAAGACTGCTAAGTCCATACACAGATTCCAATCTTTGAATCTTTGGACCTCTCACCAAGACTTGAACACCAGTTAAACAGGAATACAGCAATTGTCTAAACTGATCTTTCCCTAGTACTCGTTTCAGGTTTCGTAAAATTACAGCGGTAGATTTTTCTGCGATTTCAGAAAATTCTGACAAAAGCTCAGAGTCGTCCCAATTAAAATTTAAGTTTACTGGCAATTTTGCGTTCACTAAAGTAAAACCTTCTTCAGTTTCTGTAAATTATTTGTGACATTATTACTTCCATTAAGAAAAAGATATATTTTAATATCAATTGTTATCATAGACAGAAGAATGCTTATAATTGCTAACCAATTTGATGCTCGAAATTATAATTAAGTTCGTCATCTAATAAATTCATTGGGAAAATTTCTATAAAGTGCCTCGCCCCAGCACTCAGGATCCATACTAACCACATGTGAATTCTGAAACATATATATGCACAGTAAGATAATTAAAATATTAAAACTTCAGCAAATAATATCGTATACGATAAAATAATTGTACACGATATTATCTATCGCAATTTATATGCAGGATTTATGTAGGAACACTTACCTTACAAAAACATGCTTTTCATTTGTTATATCGCCAAGTGTTCTAGATTGTTTAATAGAAGTATTGTGGCAACCCATCCCGTTGTTCGCCGTCGTCAATCTCATTGCTCTTTGCGGACATTCCGCTTCTTCCGCATTATATCTTTTCTCCGAATAATCTTGCAATTCTCTAATTACCTCTCTTAAATTGTCAATCAAAAATGGCCACATGTTCAACAAGAATTGTTTGTCTCTCATGAAAACAATAAAACTGCACCATCTTCTAAATCCTCTTGCCTGTGAAAAAAAAAATCAATATATATCAGCCTGTCAATATTCCAACATAAAAACAATGGAACAAACTTGTCACAAAATCACTATAGGTTTTAGCAATTTAAATAATGGCATGATTTGAAAAATTTGTTGTAAGTTGTAATAACTACCAAACATGCTTTTTCGTTGCATAATTCACCTGGGCATCTTTCAATGTAAAAGTATGACTTAAAACATGCCCTCTGTACTCATCTCCAAAGTAGCACACACCTTCCTTACCAGGGTGCACCTCGCAACTTAGACTCCTTGAAAAAGAAACCAGTAATGAAGGAGCTTTAAAAAACTAAATCGTTACACACATTAGAAATTTAATTTATCGAAAAAATATGGAACTTAAATTTGTAATAAAATAAAATAAATATTATTTATATTAATAATAAAACAAGTTCATAATAATTCATATAGTAATTTTTGCAATAATTTTAGTATGAAATTTGTAAACCATAAAATACACTAATTATACCTAACGCAAGCATGCTTTAGCAGGTTTCCAATATCTTGCATTAATGATTGTTGAGCAGACAAAAAAGATGTTCTTGTTTCATGCTCGTTACTTAAATACTTGACATTCCCAATGCTTTGACAGCCCTCGCACTCATCTTGTCCATCCTCCAAGGAAGCATGACCTTGTCTCAACACTTTCTTAGGTCCATAGAATTTTAATTTTTCTGCGTTTTGTGTATCATAGTTACGATACGTTTGCGTGGTAAATATCACTTTAGGTCCATGCATTTCACAGAAGGTGCACAGTGCAATTGCAGCATTCATTGCTTTTGAAAGACACAGGTTTCTAGGAGTTCCTTGTATTTATCTCTCTTCTCTCATAGAGGGAGAACCTAAAAATTATTTATTATGATTCTTCACATGATCCTAGAATGTTTATATAAATTAAGTAGCCTAAAAGTATATTCATAGGTATTCATGAAAGTATTCAACAATCTGTAACCGCATGTATGTATAATAATGAATAGAATTACAAAATTACATTTGTTACAGCAATATTGCAATATTATATTTCTCAAAATATATTAATAACTTAATGGTTATATGATACAAAATATGTATTACTAGACATTCGCAGAATGCGATTCACATGAACATAATTACAATTTATGGTTTGCAAAATTTACAACATAACCTCTGTCGAAATACTTTTACAACACGTAATCCTATCTTATTTACCTGCTTCTTCGTTAGTTGCTCAGCAAGTCTTTACGACGAAGTTAATTTTTTCCATCCTTTTCACGTGATAAAACAAAAATGAAGTCGGGGCAGAGACACGTGACATTATGATAGCTAATCTCGAATCTCGACATTGGTCCACGCAGTGGTCGCAGTGACAGGCAACACACACAAATATGTCACGTGTGTGTATGAACAAAACTAAATTTATGCATTTGCATGACGGGTTGTCAATTGGGAGGGGCTGTATATCAAAGTAATCCAATAATTTGTACAATCAATAATATAAATTATAATTATAAATTATATATTGCATTATACAATTCTTAAGAATATGTAATTTTACTAGGATAGAAAATGTTAAGGAGAAATGAAAGAAAAATGTTCTTTTTTCTTCTATACATCAAGTTCGTAGTCAAATTTCAATTTGACACCTTCGTAAGCAGCTCTCATCCATATACCCACAGCATGTGCTCCAGGATCTGGATATTTGAATATCTATAACGTAACATACATGTATCATAATTCTATCTCAAGTCTAAATATACATATACATACATATGATGTGTACGATACATCATACAACCAAGTAATACCTTGCAATTCGCAGAATCAACAGAGAAAGATCCTGACATGTGCACAGTTTGCATAGCAAATGTTTCGGCAGCTTTGACAGCTTCTCCAAATGCATTGACAGGACTTGAACCAGAATTTAATGCGTCTCTCAGTTTATTTTCCGCAGGTATCAAAGCATCCAACATAGTTCGATCACCAATTGACGTTTTACTAAACTCGGACATCGTTTTGTTTGCAGATGTTAAAGCAGTTAACCACATATTGGCAGTCATTTGCTCGTCATTTCGAAACTTGAGAAAACTCTAAAATATTTCTCAAAATTTCTCTCCTCAGTCTTAACGATGAAAAACAAGATTGTGTACTATTGATATCTTACTTTAGCAGCAGTATTAAAAAATAACGAGTACATTCCACCTTCTAAGCCACCCATTTCTTTTTCAATAATGTGGCTGATTTGTATAAATGTTATAGAGGGTTTTGTTGCTGAAATTCTCCCTTCCTATAATATAATATAATATTTGATTATTAACAAAAAGAAAAATATAAATTTATACTTCATTTCATTGGCATTTATAACCTTGATTGCTAATTTTATGGCATTGGCACTACGCGCGAGGATGGTTCCATAATTTCCATCGCCGCATTCTTCATCTATTATATCGAGTTGTCTTGCACACGCTATTAAGGCTTCGCATGCAAATGTTAAAACTGTAAGAAATGCCGGACCATTCTGAGATTGTATCTTCGGTCCTGTATCAGATGTACATGAACTATTCTCATGTGCCGTCTGCAATTGAAAACCCGTGTCACAAGTAATGCAGGAGTAAAAATATATAAATAATTTATAATTGCACTTATAATATATATAGCAAAATATATAATTTATTGACTATTCATAACTTGAAATTTATAAATTACAATATAGACTATTGACAATTAAATAAATTTCAACTAATTACCTGAGAATTTTGCTCTCCCACGTTGTGTGGCATTTCGTCATTTTTCATCACGAGCTCAAGAATTTTATTTCTCTATGAAATTACCCTGTACCCCCCTAACCTGAACCTGAACCCACCTGAACCTGTACAAAATTGACATCTGACACAGGTATAGAACAGTGGTTTATTTTTATTGATTAAAACGCGCTGAGCAATGGGCGCGTTCACAGCAGACGAAACCGCTGAGTAGCGGTCGAACGTAATTGGCTCTTACTTTTAGAACCAACCAATCAACGCAGTTTGTTGATAAGACGAACTCAACAGTTGTGTCCGCTGAACGCGGCCAATGAGCGTAACTAGCGTTGCATTTTCCGACGCGCCGCCTGAGAAAGATAAATATGTAAGACCGTGGTCGGGGCCGCTCGGGAAATCGCGTCAGTCGCGTTTCGTGTTTCCGCCGGTGCGGAACGGGAGGGGGAGACACCACCGCGCGCGCGCGCTCGTATATAAGTCGGGGCCGCTCGGAAAATCGCGTCAGTCGCGTTTCGTGCTTCCGCCGGTGCGGAACGGGAGGGGGAGACACTACCAAGCGCGCGCGCGCTCGTATATAAGTTGGGGCCGCTCGGGAAATCGCGTCAGTCGCGTTTCGTGTTCTCGCCGGTGCGGAACGGGAGGGGGAGACACCACCGCGCGCGCGCGCTGGTATATAAGTTGGGGCCGCTCGGGAAATCGCGTCAGTCGCGTTTCGTATTTCCGCCGGTGCGGAACGGGAGGGGGAGACACCACCGCGCGCGCGCGCTCGTATATAAGTCGGGGCCGCTCGGGAAATCGCGTCAGTCGCGTTTCGTGCTTCCGCCGGTGCGGAACGGGAGGGGGAGACACTACCAAGCGCGCGCGCGCTCGTATATAAGTTGGGGTCGCTCGGGAAATCGCGTCAGTCGCGTTTCGTGTTCTTGCCGGTGCGGAACGGGAGGGGGAGACACCACCGCGCGCGCGCGCTGGTATATAAGTTGGGGCCGCTCGGGAAATCGCGTCAGTCGCGTTTCGTATTTCCGCCGGTGCGGAACGGGAGGAGGAGACACCACCGCGCGCGCGCGCTCGTATATAAGTCGGGGCCGCTCGGGAAATCGCGTCAGTCGCGTTTCGTGTTCTCGCCGGTGCGGAACGGGAGGGGGAGACACCACCGCGCGCGCGCGCTCGTATATAAGTTGGGGCCGCTCGGGAAATCGCGTCAGTCGCGTTTCGTGTTTCCGCCGGTGCGGAACGGGAGGGGGAGACACTACCAAGCGCGCGCGCGCTTGTATATAAGTTGGAGCCGCTCGGGAAATCGCGTCAGTCGCGATTCGTGTTCTCGCCGGTGCGGAACGGGAGGGGGAGACACCACCGCGCGCGCGTGCTCGTATATAAGTCGGGGCCGCTCGGAAAATCGCGTCAGTCGCGTTTCGTGTTTCCGCCGGTGCGGAACGGGAGGGGGAGACACTACCAAGCGCGCGCGCGCTCGTATATGAGTTGGGGCCGCTCGGGAAATCGCGTCAGTCGCGTTTCGTGTTTCCGCCGGTGCAGAACGGGAGGGGGAGACACTACCAAGCGCGCGCGCGCTCGTATATAAGTCGGGGCCGCTCGGGAAATCGCGTCAGTCGCGTTTCGTGTTTCCGCCGGTGCGGAACGGGAGGGGGAGACACCACCGCGCGTGCGCGCTCGTATATAAGTCGGGGCCGCTCGGAAAATCGCGTCAGTCGCGTTTCGTGTTTCCGCCGGTGCGGAACGGGAGGGGGAGACACTACCAAGCGCGCGCGCGCTCGTATATGAGTTGGGGCCGCTCGGGAAATCGCGTCAGTCGCGTTTCGTGTTTCCGCCGGTGCAGAACGGGAGGGGGAGACACCACCGCGCGCGCGCGCTGGTATATAAGTTGGGGCCGCTCGGGAAATCGCGTCAGTCGCGTTTCGTGTTTCCGCCGGTGCGGAACGGGAGGGGAAGACACCACCGCGCGCGCGCGCTCGTATATAAGTCGGAGCCGCTCGGGAAATCGCGTCAATCGCGTTTCGTGTTTCCGCCGGCGCGGAACAGGAGGAAGAGACACCACCGCGCCCCTCTCGTGGCATGCCACCTTGACGTGGTGAGAGGGCTCCCTGTACCAATGATCCATTGAGGCAGTACCTTCGGTCTATCCGAAGGGAGGGCTCGGTGGAGAGGTACAGGGTCTAAGAGCATGCCGTACCCTTCTTTCGACTTTGTCGAGATCGAAGGGTACAATAGGTTCCGAAATCGCGTAGCGCCGCGATGGCCGATTGTCGGCGGGGGCAACCCCGACCGACAGGCCGACGCGTTCGAGGGGTATATAAGTCGGGCGGGGATTCGCGGAGTGGGCCGATTGTCGGCGAAAGCAACCCCGACCGACAGGCCAACGCGTTCGAGGAGTATATAAGTCGGGCGGGGATTCGCGGAGTGGGCCGATTGTCGGCGGGGGCAACCCTGACCGACAGGCCGATGCGTTCGAGGGGTATATAAGTCGGGCCGGGAATCGCGGAGTGGGCCGATTGTCGGCGGGGGCAACTTTGACCGACAGGCCGACGCGTTCAAGGGGTATATAAGTCGGGCGCGTGTGCGGGGAATCGCGGAGTGGGCCGATTGTCGGCGGGGGCAACCCCGACCGACAGGCCGACGCGTTCGAGGGGTATATAAGTCGGGCGCGTGTGCGGGAATTCGCGGAATGGGCCGATTGTCGGCGGGGGCAACCCCGACCGACAGGCCGACGCGTTCAAGGGGTATATAAGTCGGGCGCGTGTGCGGGGATTCGCGGAATGGGCCAATTGTCGGCGGGGGCAATCCTGACCGACAGGCCGACGCGATTGTCGGCGGGGGCAACCCCGACCGACAGGCCGACGCGATTGTCGGCGGGGGCAACCCCGACCGACAGGCCGACGCGATTGTCGGAGGGGGCAACCCCGACCGACAGGCCGACGCGAATCGCGGAGTGGGCCGATTGTCGGCGGGAGCAACCCTGACCGACAAGCCGACGCGATTGTCGGCGGGGGCAACCCCGACCGACAGGCCAACGCGATTGTCGGCGGGAGCAACCCCGACCGACAGGCCGACGCGATTGTCGGCGGGGGCAACCCCGACCGACAGGCCGACGCGATTGTCGGCGGGGGCAACCCCGACCGACAGGCCGACGCGTTCGAGGGGTATATAAGTCGGGCGCGTGTGCGGGAATTCGCGGAATGGGCCGATTGTCGGCGGGGGCAACCCCGACCGACAGGCCGACGCGTTCGAGGGGTATATAAATCGGGCGGGGAATCGCGGAGTGGGCCGATTGTCGGCGGGGGCAACCCCGACCGACAGGCCGACGCGTTCAAGGGGTATATAAGTCGGGCGCATGTGCGGGGAATCGCGGAGTGGGCCGATTGTCGGCGGGGGCAACCCCGACCGACAGGCCGACGCGTTCGAGGGGTATATAAGTCGGGCGCGTGTGCGGGAATTCGCGGAATGGGCCGATTGTCGGCGGGGGCAACCCCGACCGACAGGCCGACGCGTTCAAGGGGTATATAAATCGGGCGGGGAATCGCGGAGTGGGCCGATTGTCGGCGGGGGCAACCCCGACCGACAGGCCGACGCGAATCGCGGAGTGGGCCGATTGTCGGCGGGAGCAACCCTGACCGACAGGCCGACGCGATTGTCGGCGGGGGCAACCCCGACCGACAGGCCGACGCGTTCGCGGGGTATATAAGTCGAGCGGGGAATCGCGGAGTGGGCCGATTGTCGGCGGGGGCAACCCTGACCGACAGGCCGACGCGTTCGAAGGGTATATAAGTCGGACGGGGAATCGCGGAGTGCCGCGAAGGCCGAATGTCGGCAGGGGCAACCCCGACCGACAGGCCGACGCGTTCGAGGGGTATATAAATCGGGCGGGGAATCGCGGAGTGGGCCGATTGTCGGCGGGGGCAACCCCGACCGACAGGCCGACGCGAATCGCGGAGTGGGCCGATTGTCGGCGGGAGCAACCCTGACCGACAGGCCGACGCGATTGTCGGCGGGGGCAACCCCGACCGACAGGCCGACGCGTTCGCGGGGTATATAAGTCGAGCGGGGAATCGCGGAGTGGGCCGATTGTCGGCGGGGGCAACCCTGACCGACAGGCCGACGCGTTCGAAGGGTATATAAGTCGGACGGGGAATCGCGGAGTGCCGCGAAGGCCGAATGTCGGCAGGGGCAACCCCGACCGACAGGCCGACGCGTTCGAGGGGTATATAAATCGGGCGGGGAATCGCGGAGTGGGCCGATTGTCGGCGGGGGCAACCCCGACCGACAGGCCGACGCGAATCGCGGAGTGGGCCGATTGTCGGCGGGAGCAACCCTGACCGACAGGCCGACGCGATTGTCGGCGGGGGCAACCCCGACCGACAGGCCGACGCGTTCGCGGGGTATATAAGTCGAGCGGGGAATCGCGGAGTGGGCCGATTGTCGGCGGGGGCAACCCTGACCGACAGGCCGACGCGTTCGAAGGGTATATAAGTCGGACGGGGAATCGCGGAGTGTCGCGAAGGCCGAATGTCGGCAGGGGCAACCCCGACCGACAGGCCGACGCGTTCGAGGGGTATATAAGTCGGGCGGAGAATCGCGGAGTGCCGCGAAGGCCTCTTGCCCGGGTTGGACACGTGGCCGGGGAATGCCACGGGTCCAAAGCCATTTGCGGCAACCCGGAATGGGGGGGACGGGTGGGGCTAGCGTACTCCACCCGTCTTAGATTAGGCCCCATAAGGGTAAGGCGAGGGGAGTCTTACGGACGATGTTTTCCGGGGCCTCCCCATATAATCGCCGCGAGGGACGCTCGGAGAGGTTTTTAGTGGGTGGAATCCCCACATAACCGCCCTCCCGACCCCGAGGGAGGGGGTATCCGTTACGGATTTTCCTCTTCGTAAACAAAAACAAAAAAAAAAGTCGCGTTGGCCTTGTCGGCGGGATAACCGACCGACAAGCCACCACGGTTATATACATATAAGTTAGGCGCGTGTAGGAAATCGCGTCGCGTAGGGTGTTAGTTTTGTCGGCGAAATAACCGACCGACAGACCACCACGGTTATATAAAGTTAGGCGCGTGTAAGTATTCGCGTTGCGTAGGGCGTTGGTTTTGTCGGCGAAACCGACACACTACCACACTTATAAAGTTAAGCGTGTAGGTAGGGACATGGTTAAAACGTAGGTAGGGAATAATTTTTAATTTCTTTCAGCAATTATATTTTCATTAAGCGAGAGAAATCAAGAAACATTTCGACTATATTGCAACAACGTTGTAAAATTAATGCAATATAGCCGAAATGGTTTCTTGATTTTTCTTGCTTAATGGATGAAGTCACACTGCATTGCCACGAGTCTCAATGTGGCTCGAGACTCTTAGCCGACCCGGAGGTGGAGGTAGATTTTGCGGCCGGAACAGCAGGAAAGAAAATGGTGAGTGTAATTGATTTTTACGTACTATGTCATTTATGTTCACAAATTTTCTATTTCTTTTATCTTTACTTAATCGAATCGTTCATTTGAATGTTACAGAAAATAACGACACAGAAGGTGACATCGGAGCAGCGAGGGAATCCTGCGAATAATTTTTATGTTTATTAATATTTATTTAATTATATTTGCAATTTATATATATTTATATATATTATATAGCGCATCGTCGATTTGACAACTCGAGACTTGGCAGTCGGCGTAGCTAGCGAGGCTGGCGGGGCGAGTGGCGAGGCACGAGACGCGATACCTTATAATCACAGATTAATAGACAGATAGCCAAAGGTCCGGGTTGAGACGAGATCAGCATTTCTTACTGGTTTCAGCGCCATACCGTGTAGCGGCCAATGCAGTAACTACGTTCTTAAGATAAAGCGGGTCATTTTCGGACGAAGTCGCTAATAGTCGATAAGTCGCGTCGCTATTTTCTTTATATATTATACAGTTTCGTTATCATCGTTATATTATCGTTGTGCAGATATAATACATGATAAAAAAGTTGCGCAACGACAATATAATGATAACGAATTGTTGTTAATAGTTATAGAATCAGAGCGCACTGATCTCTAAGCCGAGAACTCCGCATGACGTGTTAGAGAGAAGTTATATTATTGTAATCAAATTTTTGTTAGGACTTTCAGCTCTTAAAAGAAATTTGTTATGTCAATTGTAGTTAAAAAGATATTGATGATTAACATAGAGTCTATTGCATCAAAGTTGCGACTTACATAGACCATTAATTAAGAAACTATAAAATTTTTTTTGTTATTCAAACTTAAGAGTTTTTCAAGTTGCTAAATATTAATCTGATGTTAAATTCACACAGTTGATAAATTCTAAATGTGGAAGCCATATAGCGGCCGGATGTCAAGTCAAAAGTATCATTGATAAAATTGATCTCGAATTGTGTAAGATACGGATGTAAAAATTCTATCATTTTTATTTTTAATATCCGCTACTTTCAATTAACTTTGCCATCTGATTAATATTGCGGTTATTTAAAAAAAACCTTTAATTTCGATTATATACCTAATTAAAAACTAATTTACAAATTCTGAATAGTATCTATATGTATATATGTATATAGTTGCAACTTTTTGACGCAATAGATTCTGTGTTAATCTCGGTGTTAATAATAATCGTGCATCAATTATATGTTTTTAATCATAAATGACATAAGAAATTTCTTTTAAAAACAAATAAAGAATATATGCATATTTTAATTTGCGGTGCTTCTTTAATATTCAATTTCAATTTAATTCAATTTTTATTTCTCTCCCTCCCACGGTTGGAAAGGCGTTTTTTTCAAGAAAACGTTCCCAAAAACCTTTACAATTATAATTATACATTCAGTCATTATCTGATACCTTTTACATGGCGTTTTACAGGGACGTGCCCAACCCTTTACATATTTTAATTCTATTCGAAACCTGACCTTTGGGCGACCTTACACCACTACTATTACCCCCCCTTCTAGTGTCTTCCCTCCGTCCCCTCCTCCTGGTCCGCTTCATGCGATGCTTCTTTAATAAACTTATTCAATTAATTATATTTAATATTTATACCGTGTAGGAAAATTTTATGTTTGTATATCAATTAAAATTTCAAATAAACTTTTATGTAATTTCTCTGGTAATAAAATTAATATTTTCATCAAGTTAAACTGCCAAATACGGCCAGCCTGAACTTTGTTTACCTATATATATAGTAACAATTTTTTGTGTGAATTTTAAAAGTATATTCTTTCGCTTCGTCAACTACACGCGCCGTACTTTCAATATTGAAACGCAGTCTGAAACTGAAACGTACAATCACATAATTAAATTGCTAATCAATTTAACAATACCGATACTATACCCATCTTCACACACACTGCAAAGAATGTTACAAAAATATTTTTAATTTATCTATATATATAAAATAGAATGTCTGTATGTATGTCTGTTCTTTATATACTCTTAAACTATTCGACCGAATTTTTACCAAAAGTATATAAAATAATGGTAGAATTTTCCGAGGAGTGCTATAGAGTGTATAGTTTTTCGTTACCGATCTTTTTGGGAATCGGTATCCAAACTGATAAAGGAATTTTTTTCGATTAAGGATATTAAAACACAAATATAAAGTCGTTTGAAGAAAAACGATTCCCGGGCAAAGCCCGGGTAACCAGCTAGTAGTTTATAAAATTATTGATTATAATTTTTATTTTTATTTAAATTTTAATTAATATATCTAATATTTTTAATTTCAGTTTATAAAATTAATTTTTGTTTTATTATTAATTTCTTAAATTTTAATTTATTAATTTAATCAAGAAATATATTTTTCACATATCGACTGATATCTTTCGGGAGGTCGTATCTTACACAATTCGAGATTGATTTTACACAATTTCCGGTTTTTCTGCTTAAACGCTCAGTCAGGCAACCTCGAAGCTAAGTGTCTACATCTTATCTTGAAATAGATTACCAAAAATAAATTATAGTTATCAAAATTTTCTCGTATTTTCTCGTATTTGATACTCGATAGATACGACTTTGCACTTCAAAATTATAATCAAATGAACAAGATACGACATATTTATTTTTAAATGACAATAATAAATGTTATTTAAAAATGAATATGTCGTATCTTGTTCATTTGATTACAATTTTGAAGTGCAAAGTCGTATCTATAAAAATTGCGTTTTTGCGTTTGTTTCCCACGAATAATATCAAATTAAACAATAAAGCTGTATTTTAATTCCAAATCACTATACTTTTGAACAGTAAAGCAAACTATCTTGTTTGTTGCTTATCAACAAAACAAAAATTTACGAATCCTGTAAAGTGACAGTTTTTGAGATACGATCTCCCGAAAGATATCAGTCGATATACGATAGAAACAATAAAAAATATGAACAACAATAGTATATTGTGCACCAAGGGGCGAAAGTAGCGTTTTTCAGACGAGTGTGAAGTTTGTCGCCCGAGCCTTCGGCTCGGGCGGCAAATCATACGAGTCTGAAAAAGCTTTCGCCCCGAGGAGCACACGATATTTTTCACAACACCTCTTTACGGAAATGTTCGACTTTTGAATGCCTGTAGAGTGTATGCGTTTGATGCTCCATTCACACAGTTTATACGCGCGTGTAGTTAAATAAAAAGAGAAAAAGAGAGTGTTTGTGTGATGTGGGGTCCAGAGACGAAGCCCTGGTGGGGTCCAGGGGCAAAGCCCCTGGGGGAGGGGGTGTGGGGAAGCAAAGCCTCCCACATAAAAAAATAAAATTAAAATAAAATTAAAAAATATATATATATAAATAATTTTAATTTTAAAATAACAAAAAAATTTTCAAAAAATGTAAAAAATAGGATTTTTTCAGAATATAAATATATCATTAGACTCGTGAAAATGTCAATAAATTAATAGACGGCGATACGAGTCAAGGGCGGTGCGCAAATAGAGAATTAATAGTTACAGAAGTAAAACGAATTAAAATGTATATACGTATATACATATATTCCAACTTAATAAACTGCGCGCCGATTATTTGTCGGACTTGAAACACAGCTATCATTGGAACATTAATACCCTTTCCTCCCCGGAATTAAATCTACACGATTTAATTATTTAAAAAACTGTAAAAAAATTATTGCGAAAAATATTAATGTTCCAACGATAGCTGTGTTTCAAGTCTGACAAATAATCGGCGAGCAGTTTATTAAGTTGGAATAAATGTATATACGTATATACATTTTAATTATATATTTCTGTAACTTATTAATTCTCTATTTGCGCACCACGTACCGCGCTTGACTCGTATCGCCGTCTATTAATTTTTAGAATATAATTAAAGAATATAATTTTTACAAAGAATAAGCATTAATTAGTGAATTTAATATTTACACTACAATTTTGGAATTGAAAGATTGGATTATTTCCTCTATTTTGTATTTTAGATGTTGATTCAGATGAATCTTCAGTCATGATACGGCCAGCAAGCGACACAAGTCGACACAAACGTCGTTTTATCTTTCTTTTTTGGCAATGAGTAACAAAGACAAAACGACACTTGTGTCGACTTGTCACTTGCTGGAAAGCTTCCTATATATGTTTTAAGATTTGCCCGTTACGTTACTTTCCGCCCGCTAAACAGGGACGAAAGTGGTCACTTTCCGCCCTAGGGAAGAAAGTGACCACTTTCGTCCCTGTTTAGCGGGACGAAAGTAAGCACTTTCCGCCCTAGGGAGGAAAGTGACCACTTTCGTCCCTGTTTAGCGGGACGAAAGTAAGCACTTTCCGCCCTAGGTAGGAAAGTGACCACTTTTGTCCCTGTTTAGCGGGACGAAAGTGAGCACTTTCCGCCCTAGGGAAGAAAGTGACCACTTTCGTCCCTGTTTGGCGGGACGAAAGTAAGCACTTTCCGCTCTAGGGAGGAAAGTGACCACTTTCGTCCCTGTTTGGCGGGAGGAAAGTAACAAACTTTCCTTCCTGGCGTGAAATTGGCCACTTTCGTCCCTTTCTACAGGCATGGAAAGTCGAACTTTCCGTGGAGGTGTTGTGAAAAAAATTTTGTCATCGTTGAAATGGAATTCGAACTTGTGAAAATCTATAAACGACAAAACATTAAGTGAAAAAGCAAAACAAATGTAATGCGTTAAACATATTTTAATGTATGTTGCTTTTTAGTATTATATTAAGTGTTATTTGCAATTGGGAACAAAGTTCTTTGGAAGTTTTAAACATTATTGCAGGTGATGACCATTACATGATTTATCGGGAAGATAAGTATAGGAAAATTTTTTAATTTGAAAATATTTATTGTTATTTTATAATAAAACATTACATTTACATTCTCTCACTTTATGAGATTTTACATTATTTTATATCACGTTTCACTTTATTGATAATTGGATTTGCCACAAAGAACCCCTGTTTATTTTAGAACCCTCGCGTCTAACAACGAGACTTTGCTAAAATAAAAAATTATTGTTAGAGGATCAGAATATTCTACAGACATAATCCTCTAAGTTGACATTGTTTAGAGATATATACACTAGGCTCTTTGAAACATTAGAAAAATATACTATATAGCATTCTTTCATTCGATTTCTCGGCATCCAGGACATTTCTCCGTGATGATAGATGGTGGTAATGAATACAATCAATTATTTTGAATATCTCTGACTCACATCCAAAAACTTGCAATTAGCTGAATTAGTAGTAACAAATTTATTTGTAAAAAGTACTTAATTGATATATTAAAATAGTTTATTATCCGTAATCACAGAGAGATGCCTAGGACGTCGAAAAATCGAATAAAACAAAGCCATTTCGTACATTTTTCTAATTTTTCAAAGAGTGTATCTCTAAACGGTATTAACTTACAATAAAGGATTATGTTTATACAGAAATATTTTGATCCTCTAACAATAACCTTTCATTTTAAGTCTCGTTACTAGACGCGTTAGGCATAAAACCTTTATAAAAATGGGCAAAGTTCTTTGTAAGTGAGTGAGTTTAATGCCAAATTGGCAACAATTTGCTATTAATTTACATACTGGATTATAAACACGCTGCTGTATTACAGACGGGTTGCAATCATATATCTACACATTAGAGAATAGATATTTTGTACCTACTCTAAACGGTAAGATATAAATGCACCCATGTGCACATATATTAGGTAGCAATTTACTCCCCCCCATTTGTACGAACTCTTGTATATGAACACAGTGCACAAGATGACACTAATTCAAATAGATGAGCGAGCGTATATTTTATTTTCATGGCACATTATAAACAGCGCTAAGCGCAGAATGCATTTTGACAGTAGTCACTGCGGCGAGCGCAGAATGCATTTAAGAGTTAGTCACTGCGGCGAGCGCAGAAATAAACCTCTATTAAGCTGGACCCTCACCAGCGCAAATCAAGTTCGCACTAGGTAAAAAATTTAGTGCTATTGAGGTGCTAATTAAGTGGCCTAGTCCGAATTTTGGTGCTCGAACCGTTTAGGAGAAAATCGTGTAAAAAATGGGGGGTCCAGCTTGCTATTAAGCTGGACCCCCCTATATCAGAAAATGGTCCTACATAAAAAACAAGTACACTATAATTTAGTAGATACTAATTAAGTGCTACTTAAGGGGGGAGGGTCAAGTAAACGCTGCCGTCTTTTTCTCAATTTTTTTTTAACAGATGGAAAGGTTTATTAAATTGGAACACAGTACATCATACTATTCATGATTTAAGGTATATTATAAAATTTTTTTTATATTAAAAAATTTCAAAATGGCGGCGCAGCGGCTGTTCTTCTCGGATTTGCGCCGTGCAACGCTCATGTCGCTCTAATTAACTGAAATAAAAAAAACCAAAGTTTTTTTTGTTAAAATGCGTTCATATGCTTTGCATGAACCTCAATTTAAAAAAAAAATCAAAAATTAAAAATTTAGGACCATTTTGAAGAAAAAGTTAAAGATACCGTTTTTTTCAAAATGGTCCTAAATTTTTAATTTTTGATTTTTTTTAAATTCAGGTTCATGCAAAGCATATGAACGCATTTTAACAAAAAAACTTTGGTTATTTATTTCAGTTAATTAGAGCGACCTGAGCGCGTTGCACGACGCAAATCCGAGGAGCTGACTTCAAGCACCTGCAGCGCTGCCATTTTAAAATTTTTTGACATAACAAAAATTTTATAATATACCTTAAATCATGAATATTATGATGTACTTTATTCCGATTTAATAAATATTTCCATCTGTTTAAAAAAATTCGGGAAAAAACGGCCATTTACTTGACCTTCCCCCCTTAAGTGTGCTCTAAAATAACGATAAAATATTGACAGATTATAACATTTAGGATTTAAATATACCACTATATATTGAACACAGTACCGTCGCGGTCGACACAAACACTTAAAAAACTTGCTGCATGAATATATTCGTTACTAAAATGATCGAAAACATATATTATCAAAATATTCCCAAATCTGAGTTTATTGCTAACAATAAAAAACAATTACAATAATTAACTTAAACCAGCCATTGGCGCTGAGTACTAAGTTCCGTCACCTGATCGTCTACGAATTAGTTGCTCGCATGATTATAGTATTAAAATAATTCTCAGACATTGTATTTTAAAAGAGAATATCACGATTTAAATTTAGTGCTAGCTGCATAGCGTTGAAATTAATTAATTAATCAATGGAGCGCGCGCACAGCGCTCTGTAATTCGTTACAGAATTGTCAAAAAATTAAATGCTCTCGTGATTATGGTGCCGAAATAATCCTGAGAGATTGTACTTTAAGAAAATATCACGATTTGAAGCGCGCCGTCCTCCATGGATAAATTAATTAATTTCAACGCTATGCAGCTAGCACTAAATTCGAATCGTGATATTTTCTTAAAGTACATACAATGTCTCGGGATAATTTTGACAGCATAATCACGCAAGCACCTAATTCTTTGACGATTCTGCAAAGAATTATAGAACGCTGCGCGCGCGCTTCATAAATTAATAAATTAATTTCAACGCTATACAGCTAGCACTAAATTCAAATCGTGATATTCTTTTAAAGTACAATGTCTGAGAATTATTTTAATACCATAATCATGCGAGCAATTCGTAGACGATCAGGTGACGGAACTTAGTGCTCAGCGCCAACGGCTGGTCTAAGTTAATTATCGTAATTGTTTTACTGTTACAAATAAACTCAGATCTGAGAATATTTTGATAATATATATGTTTTCGATCATTTTAGTAACGAATATATTTATGCAGCAAATTTTTTTAGTGTTTGTGTCGACCGCGACGGTACTGTCTTCAATATATAGTGGTATATTTAAATAAATGTTATAATCTGTCAATATTTTATCGTTATTTTAGAGCACTTAATTAGCACTAAATTATAGTGTACTTGTTTTCTATGTAGGACCATTTTCTGATATGGGGGGGGGGGTCCAGCTTAATGGCAAGCTGAACCCCCCCATTGTTTACGCGATTTTCTGCTAAACGGTTCGAGCACCAAAATTTGGACTAGGGCACTTAATTAGCACCTAAATAGCACTAAATTTTTTACCTAGTGCGAACTTGATTTGCGCTGGTGGGGGGGTCCAGCTTAATAGAGGTTGCATTTTAGCAACTAGATCTTAGCTCGGACTTGATGGCGTTCTTATATTAAATTGATTTTAAATCTTAGAGAGTTCTATTACTATTATTATTACCCTGATGGAAATATTTTACTGAATATAATGGAATTTTACTGAAATTCTGTCTCAATTGACCCAGATGAAAATTTTTTGCTGAAAGTACTATAAAATTGATGATAAATGAAATGAAAGTTATTGAAAAATTACTGAATATATTTTAATATATATTTTAATATATTTAATACTGTAAAATATAAGAAAAATTAAATTATGTTGTTGAAAAATAATGACAAATTTGTTAAAATATTAGATATCATGAAAGTTATTGAATTTAACTGTAATTAACTAAAAACTGAAATTTTCATAATGATATCTATGGAATAATAATGAAAAGGGACAGTTGATAGTAGAATTTCATTATATTTTCAGTCAAATTTTTACACCAGGGATAATTATTAAATTGATAACTTACTTTCTCTAGCTTTATTTATCACCACGATTCCAATCCTTTACTGACAAATTTCTGAGTCCTTGTTCGTTCAGTTGCTTTTTGGAACTGCAGCATAGGAGCCTTTCGATCGCGTTAATTTGAGAATTTAGCTGATGCTAATTCGAGTTTATAAGACTGTAAGTCTACTTTTTGTTGACAATTATCACTTTTTTATGTCACAATTTTAAAGAATTTAATTTTTACTTAATATATAGATTTTTTACTACTTGACTATTACATAGGTTGACTTCGGAAAATTTTTCGACACGCAATGAAAGGCCGTTTGCTTCACAGCCTTCTAACACGATTTTTTCTCGTCATTAAACGAATAATTATTTTTAAAGTTTTAATTGTTAACAACTATCTAATTAAATTTATAGTTTGATCACGCATACATTTTGACTATTTGTTAATCGGTTTTTTGGGCTTTCAACTTGATGTGGCTTCTTAATAACTCCATGTAATTTGTATCCTATAATTATTAATATTAAAAAAGTAAAAACGACCGCTATGATTTAAATCAATAGAGAGGATAAATTCCATAATAAGGGAGACCGGGGCTAAGCCGACAACGGGGCAAACTTGACACTAGGTTTTTTACCAATTTAAATCTATCGTAGAAACTTGCCTTTCCTACTGTAAATGCGTCTTTATGTGCCAATATTATCAACGGAATTTGGTAACATTCTGAGTTATAGTGTAATTTTTAACGCGACATAAGCGTTTTTGATAGTAAAAAGTAATTTTTCTGATCTCTCAAAAATGTCTACTCTTTCATCGAACTTTACTCTTGCAAATCTACCGATAAGTGATTTTGATGGGAAATTTGATGCTTTATATGAATTCGATAATCGTTTTTGAATATTTTCAAAATTTTCATGTTTTTGAAGTAACAAAAGTGAAAAACGACGTTCGGGGCAAAGTCAACACCACGCCGTTTCGTCGGCTCCCAGTAACAAACGATGCTTTGCAGCCGTATATGGCTCATGACAAATGTATGCGCACGTCCGATCGCGAGTTTACCTGCATTAATTGTTTTTCAGACATGAGTTTAGATGAAGATAATTGAAAGTTCAACAATTTTTGTTCTCATTATTTCAAATGATTGTTCTAGCTACTTTATTCCGAATTTTTGTACTTTTTAAATACACAATAAACAATGTATTTTCATTTTCAGACAGTAAAAAATAAGTTCCATATCAAATTGTGTCGATCAGACAAAGTGTTGAGTTTGCCCGCGGGGTGTCGAGTTTGCCCCGTCATTTTTTAATTCGAAAATTTGTCTTCGCGTCACTTTTCCTTTTCTGGCGGCAAAACAAAGCAACGTACAGCAAAACTTCCTGAATCAATTTAGTACCTGAAGAAACACTCTTTAAATATACATTGAATTTGCCTAAAAATTATAATTAAACATTAAAAATTG
>JASTWP010002715.1:0-37509 GCA_030770255.1 Temnothorax ravouxi | reverse complement strand
TCATTTTGCTCTTGTATCGCGAAATCGATTGTATTGCTTTCCAATGGAGGGAGGGAGGCATTTAAATTTGCATGGTAGCAATTTTCGTAGCTACCGCTGTCGCTGCAACCATGACAGATTGCATTGCTGGAGTACAAGTTTTAAAGGTCTTACCACATGTCAATGCGGTTTATGACTGAGCCAATGGTAAGGGACGAGGGTGGCAGCGAAGGGAGAAAGAAGAATTAGTCGGTACCAAGCAACCACCACACACCACGTAGCGTGTTCCTAGCTAAAAGAGCTCGGTTTAATATCGTTTATAAATTATTCTCCGCGGAGATAGCCATCAGCATACAAATTGTTTCGCCCAGGACCTCGAGGCTTCCTGTAGAGAGGACCCGCTATCTCGTCTAGATTCTCACCCGAGCCATTTTTCTACAAAAGCCATGTCGGGAAGTGCTCCGAGAAAGTTTACAAATTCGCAGTCGCAATTTCGCAGTCGTTTCAACCGGAACATGTCAAAGAATTTGTCGGTCGCGCGCTCTCGTGATGATAATTCCCTCTGTTGATATCTATTCGTTCTCTATCTATGCTAAAACGCTTAAGAGGTGCATTAATTTCACAGCTATACCGAATATCATTTTTGAAAGAAAAAACTCGATGTGACCCATTATGACAATCGTTATGTTATCTATGATAATAATGTGTGCCATCTCCATGCATCTTTCGCTTTTTGCGAAAACTTAATGAAAAACTTCACTCTAAAAGGCATCAATTAAAAGCCAAATGTCCTGCGAGTAGAGACGAAGAGGCGCAGAGAAAACGACCACGCGACTCCGATTCTCGAATAGAAGCCCCGACTTCCTCGGGAACGAGAGAGAGAGAGAGAGAGAGAGAGAGAGAGAGAGAGAGAGAGAGAGAGAGAGAGAGATTAGGAAGCAATCGGAATGCACGGTGGCCGTCTTTGATCGGCGAACAGACACGATCCGGCATTGCCGGTCCAGTCCTCGCGAGGTCCGTGTCCTCGAGGGAATTAGAATCCTCCAAGTTTCGAAGAACCGCGCCGCGCGGTCCACTTGGCAGCCCGATAGCGACGAGGATTTAATTGACACCGGGAGGTGTCGCCGCACTAAACTATGCAAAGTAGTCGGCTTTCGTCTTCTGAAGCCTTCGACTAGCTGTGCGAATCACCGAGTTCTATCGAGATAGCCGACCTGTCGAAGATGATTATCGATCATACGGACTGACGGTGTGCCCTTTAATAAAATTCGACAGATTTTTTTTTTTATTAAAGAAAGACTGTAGATTATTTTGACGAGAACGTAGAAACATTTTTCAGAAAAAAAACTGACGCGCGAAGGCTGAATAACATTAAGAAGTTTACATTTTGATGGGATTTTTTTATTATTAGTATTCCGTTAAATCGAATTATAGAGACTCTGTTTTCGGATATCTGTAGACAACGCCGTAACGAATTTAATTAGTTCCAATCGTTTCTCCATATCCGGTTCAGCAACACTGAAATATTACGTGTTGTATGATTTAGGAGACGCGAGACCCGTTGAAGATGATTACCAATTTGTGTAAATTAGGAAACGCAATAATCGATCTCTACAAGATTCCTAATCAAGCAGCGGTTAATGGCGTAATCAACGCGTACGAATGCTAATAATATTCATACGTAAACATCGATATATTTTTATATTAAAATCGATTTATCATAACATCGATATATCATATATATCGGCAAGTTTCTTTTTAACGTGAGCAATCTCTCACACTAATGTACTAAAGTTTATGACCCTTCGAAAGAATTTTGCGCAATTATATTTAAACAAAAATTGCAACTATTAAAGCTGTTGACCTTGCAACAATCGATATTTGAATAGCGGAGCAGCATCTTTAGGATACTCGAGAAATTTCCACCGTCTTATTCCGATGAAGGACATTGTCTGCACTTTCAATGGCCGCGCTTAATTGACACTGGTAGGTGTCACGACTCTAAACTATGCAAAGTGACCGGCTCGTCGGCGGCTTCGGGCCTCTGATGTCGGCCACGTGTGCGCGGCCTCTCGAGAGCCGACTCGAGCCATCGCTAGGTACACGTCGGCACGTCTGACGTCCGCGAAGACGATCGAGGATGATCATCGATCCGAGAAATTGAGGCTCCGCCATTCGATCGGACCGAACGAACGAACGAACGATCCGTTCGGCGGAAACTCATATTGAAATGTATTAATTATTGACGCTGTCGGTATCACTTTTCTTCTACATCGCTCACCGCTCTATATGCGTCGTCTCTCCGCGCTAACGGGAGGCTCGAATTCCTCCTCGCGAACCAGTTTATACCGAAGCTCTTCGTGGCGCGATGACAAAGATCGGCCGCCTCTAAAAAGTCGAGGCCGCTCTTCGTTTTTCTCGTGAATGTTAAATCACGTTTCAACATTATCTGCAGCATCTACAGCATTCTTTTGTGAAAAAAATGTAAAAACAAAAATTACACGTACGCCGTTAACGTGAGATCTCTTTCGCAATTTTCAGTTCTCTTTTTCGCGCGGCGCGTACGATAAAATTTCATCCTCAACTCGTTTACGTCGTTTATTTCATCGGAATAGAAATCGTGGAAGTTAATCCTCGTATAGGTTCAGCTCTCCGCGTCTTCAAGAGACGGTCATCGCGACCATCTGTTTTGCGACTTCCTTCGCACGAAGAAGTAGCACTCGCGCAGAACTTACTCGACCAGGCGTAAAATACTCCGAGCGAGAGTCCGACGGTGCCGTTCTTCTCTTCCCCTCTGTTTCTACCTTCTCTCTTCGTCTTTTCTGTGCCGGCGACGTGCCGCAGAGGGCGGATATGTATAGCCACGGCGAAGAGGTACACGACTAGAGGACGGCTCCCGGTCTCGGTGGATGGACACGGACAGGTCCGCATTGTATTCTGCGGCCAGTAAATCCTCCGCTCGTAGTGTAAATGAGAGCCAAGCGGGAGAGAACGCGGCTGCCCAAGTCAGAAGGGAGTTCGACTCGATCCCGGCTGCGGAGGAACACCCAGAGGAGATCCGGAGAGAGCGGACGAACGAGCGAGCGAGCAAGAAGGAGGAAGAGGAAGACGGGGGTGGAGGGACAGAGAAACAGAGACGGAGAGATTTATCTTCCGCGGCGACTGTGCAGCAGCCCTTTGTCGCCGGCCGAACGGTGAGAAGTTCGCATTTTTCGTCATTTTTTTCCTACCGGCACCCCTCCACACCCATTTCCACGTCGCTCCACGGATTTATTCTCGTTCCTCTGCATTTCGACAGCGACACCCGCGACACCCGGCCGTCGCGTCGTGAGCAAGGCTACTGGAATTGAGAACTTTGATGTATGCGTTTGTTTCAACAGTGAAACAATTACAGTCAAGAATTTCTATATTGCATAAAGCTCGTATTATCGCGATGGTAGCAAACGGTTTCTACAAGAAATTTGAATCCGTCGTTCAAATCAAGAAGAGGGCAGACTGGCTGTCACGAATAACCTCCTTCCAATGATCCTGATTAGCACCTGGTCGTCGCGAATAAGGATCATTCAAAAATTCAAACTCCGCGTACACACGTCGGAGGATCTTCACACGAGCTCGGCGAACAGGCCGTACACGCGATCGCGTATACGTGTATGTCAAAGGGGCGGGGGGGGGCAAGGTTGTGGAGCGGTTGTGGCCGGTGGTAGGAGAAGTTTCTAGTGAGACAGCGTTTGTCGGCGCGTTTGTGGGCACCGACGCCGCCGGCCTTAAGGTGCAGTCTTGAGGCCCACAGTGCGCTATAATGCCCACCGGCTGCAACGACTCCGGCGAGCGGCGGAACTGCGTATCTCGCGTGCGTTAATTCGACATTCGTGACATACGCTGGACCCAATCTGGGCGTAAATTGGTATTTCATACTGGGCTGACATAACTTTTAAATGGAAGAGGATCGCAGTATAAAACGCGTTATATATATTTTTTTAAATTGGATTTTATGAATCGAGATAAAAATACAGAATTCCTTACTGTGGCTAATATGTAGAATTTACCAGATTTACGATGTAAGCTTATATTTACGCACAACTTGTACTAGTCCTGAGAAGAACAGCGCTCTCTCTTTTCATTCTCGGTCGAATCGCGTGGGAGGGACTCTCCGCGTCCCGTCACTGATTTGCGATCAATTTGCCCTGATTTACAATCGGTGTCGCGAGTGAGAACGCTTTAGGCTTTAGGCTTGTTGCCGACCTCGAGAAGCATTCCGATTGTGCCCCAAGCTCCTTCGAAGAACTTCAACATCCTTTATATATTAACTAACTATAGTTCAAGCAAATGATTAACGAGACTAGAAACTCTAAATTATTAAAGTTACACATTAGATAGAATAAGAGATGGATAAATACATTGATGAAAAAACACAAATATATCAAAGATAATGATGTATTAATGATATAATAATATTAATGATAAATATATTAATGAAAAAACATTAATATGCTACACGATCGAAATATACAGATAAAATTTCTGAAAACTTGGAATTAAAAGCTATTGAACTGTACATGAAATTCATATTTCCGCATCTATGTATCACGAATTCAAATGAGAGAGGATGACATTAATCACGCGCGTTGAAAGGAACGTAATTCTCGCTCACATTCCCAGGGATCAAATGAATCAAAGATTAAATTCGGTGTCTCATCGAAAATACCTGCCGTAGTAATTAGTAAGATCTGCGGTTGGGTGTGTGCGCGAGATAGACGTCGAAGACAAACGGCGAGAGAAAAGGAAAAGGCGAGACGCGGAGAGGAAAGAGGCTGACTCGTCAAACATGTCGACCGGCGTGGTATTTCACCATGGCGCGTCCGCCACGGGGCCCGACGCTCCTACGACGTAGCGTCATACATAATGCTGAGACCTCTCACAAAGGACTCGTGGTGAGATGGTAGCCTACAAGATCGGATAATATGGGTAGTTATTTGTCGGCGCCGATGTTGGTTTTTCGGTCGAGTGTGTTGCCGCGTACGTGTGAGACCCCCTGCGGCGAAGGACCCGACGGGCACCGCTCACGACGGGCCCCTTGGGCTCTACTATTTCTCCCTTCTCCTATGCGCCTCTCCGCGCCTGCAGCCACAGAGGGACGGTATTTTTTATTTTGTCGTATTTCGCCGTCGCGCTGGGTCTTGCCATCCCTCTCATTGTATCCGGATACTTCTCTCGTCACTTTCCATATTCAATCTCTTCTCGCATATCTCAAGGCCGGTGGTAGCGGCGTTGTAGAAGGGGGAAAGGGCATAATGCGAATATGGAAACATATGTGGGAATTCTACGCGAACAATTTTTTATAGCCATTTGAAAACCTGTATCAAATTTGTAACTTGAGATTAAAATTGTGATCGTTAATGTATCTCTATCAGGTATATAAAATACCAGTACTAAATTTTATTCATATCTCTAGCTGCGTGCCCCGATCTTGCTCGTAACTTCCTCGGGAAATAGATTTTTCGCAACGATAAAATACGGATACGGGTAATCTTCCACACCGGCGCGCGCACCGCAAAGCACGTAGCAAATTATGCTAAGAACGACCTAGATCATGCTAGATCACGTCCAAGAGGATCAGTTTCCCCCCGTACTGTGCCATTCGCGCGACGGGAAAAAAGCGAGAATATGGGATCTCTCGCAGCGAACGAACGGAGGTGAATTCCAACGCGCAATCGTAATCGGCGCGCACCGGTCAGCTCCGATCCCGCTAATTACAACCAGCTCGGGCCGACCAGCAGGCACGGTGGAGCAGCGGAATATGAAAAGTGTCTCCCCTCTCGGTATTTAAAACGGCGACGCTGATCCGGGCGTTTACCGGTCTCGCCGATGGCCCCTTTTTACGACGTAGACAGCAGCGGCGAGGCCGGCAATCACGCGCGCCGATATGATCCACGGAACCGTGGGAGCCGGAGCGGAGCGCGCGGGGAATATTCCGCGAGCAAGTCTGCCGCGCGTTAATTCGCTCGTTGACTTTCCGCGAACGAGGTGAACGCATAACCGCGATCCCGTGGAAATAAACATAACCGTGCGCGGCGCTCGCTGCCGACTTAATTGGGACGTAATTGAAATTAGGGATTGTAAATCGTAATTATACGACGGCGAAAAAAATTGGCTTAATTAATTTCATCGAGTCGACCAATCGATATCGTATACGGCATATAACATTGTGACGTCACAGACCGCTCGGGTAATTTCGGGCGTAATCGGCGCGTCATCGGCTATGAGTTTAAAGTAATATTTTATAAAAACCTAGATATATCTCCGTTAATATTACGAAAAACTCTTTTTCTATAAAAACATATGCATATAAACTTTTTAAATATATAAAAAAAATTACGTTCAAAAACCCAATTGAGCATTGGTGTATTTACAGAAAAATTCGGATAATAGGGTGAAAGACCCAATTACTGGCATATTAAGCATTCAGTAACATTTGATTTAATATATATATATAAGCAATGATACTTTATCTTTTTAAAATATTTTTTTCTGATTGCTCCAATTATAAACTTTATAAATAAAATTAGAAAGTTTAAATAAAATTGATTCTAAAATTTTAATTAATATAATAATGATCAAGCTCAATTGCACCTAATACTGGTAACCTCTAAATTTTATGTTCCTAATTCTGGCAACCAGATGAACACATTACTGGCAGTTTTTCTAACCAAACTTTTTATTCCCGACTGCTGCCGGCCGAAGGTTTGCACAACGGAGGGAATATTCGTTTCACCTAAGTATAGTTTATGTTAAGGTAATAAGTAGTTAAATAATTTTAATTTATTACATATTTTAATTTATTATATATTTTGAATTGCCTTTATTTAAATAAGATACATTAAATCATAATGAATACATACATTGAACATAATGAAATTAATTTTTTTTAATATTTTTTAAAATAATACATAGTAAGTAACTTATTTTTTATTTTTTTTAATGATTTTATTTTTTTTTATTTCTTCTGCTTTTTCTTTTTTAATTCTAAGATTTTCAAGCCTAATTTTTTTTCGCATTTCTTTTTCTTTTTCTCTAATTTTCTTTCGCTTTTCTTTTTCTTCTTCTCTAATTTTCTTTTGCTTTTCTTTTTCTTCTTCTTGCAACCTTTTCTTTTCTTCTTTATCATATTGATATTTCTTCCATTGCTCAGATGTGACCACTGATGGTATTTTTTCTTTACTTTTTTTTTATTTATTTGTTTTTCTTCTGGCCAAAACAATACTTTTTTAAACGGAGAAGGTACTCTAGATTTTAAAGTTTTATTTCTCTCTTGATTTGTTATTTCTTGAAGGACTTGATTATTTTGTTCATTACCGTTTGAACAGCATTCACGGTTTGTATCAAGAACTATATTTGTTTCACTTTTTTCTTGGAAATCATTTTGAAATAATAAAGGATCACATAATAGGGAAGCATTTTTAGCAATAACGTTATCTTGCGAATCAAGTGTGAATGTTATATTATAAGGAGTTTCCACAACATACAGATTAGAGGTTATTCTGTCATTCACCAAGCTGCCAGTATTATGTTCATTTCATGATTTATGTCCATAATACTGTTGACAGTATTAGGAAAAACACGAAAAAGTGAACACATTACTGACATGAATAATTATATTATAAAAATTAATAATTAATTCCATATATATATTTTTTTTCTTTAATTTCAACATTATTTTATCAGAAAAATGTATTACCGTGAGACTTACTGTTCAAATTTTGCCTATAATCGATAATCTTTGCAGCTACTTACATCTACTCTACTAATAAAAATGGACGTAACTTAGCAGAAAAATGAGTTTCTCGGACTTAAAATTTTTTTTTTAATTAATGGATTGGCTTTTAGTTTCAGTTTATTGTTATAATAATAACCAGATTTCTTGAAGATTTTATTAAAAATTAATAAAATAATATAAGATATAGTTTTCATATTTTAAAAAGTATTTTAATTTTGATTGACAGTAATATGGACACTGCCAGTAATTGGGTCTTTCACCCTATATGCTATATCATAAAATGTACTGGTGAAAGATTTTTTGGGGAGAGGGAAAAAGAGAAAGAAAGAGTGTTTTGTGTGTGTGTGTGTGTGTGTGTGTGTGTGCGTGTGTGCATGCGCGGGTGCGTGTGCAGGTGCGCACATCCGCACACACGCGCACACTCGCACATACTCGTAAGGTAGAGCGGGGTCAAAAGTAACGCAGGGCGAAAGTAACAACTCAAATATCTATAGTTATAGGCATAGATACGCCTACGTTCGTTGGTTAACGGATGAAGCTTAACAAGCTATAAAGTGTCTCAGAACGCCTGCGGCCTGGGTATTGAGTGAACGTGTGTAATAAATAAAATATGTTTTTGAGGCCGTAAAGTAATTTCTTCCGATAATCTTAAACTTTGAATATAATATATCCACTGCAAGTAAGTACTTTTTCGTTTAGGTTATATTTGAGTTTCGTTATTTTTGCTTATTATAATAATTATTACTTATTCATTTTTGGCATTTTATTAGAAAGTCAAAGTTTAAAAGCATATTCGGGACGATTGTAACAGCATTGTGTAGGGTCGAATGAAACGTTACAAATCGACTTCCTAGTCCTTAAAGACATTGTGTTCCTATCATTTAAAGATATAAGAACAAAAAATGTTTATAATTAAATGAACAAAGTTAATGTTTTCTATAATTGATATAAAGAAGTTATGTTTTAATAGAATAACATTTTATTTTACTTCTTTTGTAAGAGAATATGAATATTTTAGTATGTTTTTGTTAATATAAGAGAAATTATTATTATTCATTGAATAAACATTTTTTATTTTGATTATTTAAAACTGTTACTATCGATCTCCTATTGTGTTGCAACCGACCCGGGGAGTCGGGGGCGATTGTAACATTTTCCCTCGTTTATGTCTTTGATTAATAATTCTTATTTGGTTTATCACAAGATTTAAATAGGAGGATTTCCATAAAGTGAAATAATCACATTAACTTAAGGTATCAAGAGTTTTTCTTTTACTGTAATAGTTCTTCTACAATCAAGTTCTAAAGTCAAATTGTCACTTTTAACCCCGCTCTACCCTACCCGTACACGTACCCCTCCCCCGCACCCGCACCCACAACTGCACACGCACCCGCGCACGCACACACGCAACACATACACACACACGCACACGCACGCACGCACACAGATGAATAAATTTAGAAATGTTTAGTTGGCGCTAAAATAAAAATATCTCTATTTTATAATATCAAATAACGCAGCAAATATTTTTGTATAAAATTTTTGAAAAAATTATTTGTTGCAGTTAAATACACATATATATAGTAGCCCAGTAAAATGACTCGAAATTTGTCGATTTGGAGGAAATAATACTGACTAGGATGAAACTTTGTAAACAGGGTTGTTTTAGGATACTATTCAACATATTAAAAGTCCTCACGTGTAGACGCTACGTTGCGGGCAGAGGAGGGTCCAAAAAATCCAAAAAATCCGTTTCTCGCAAATAATTCGGAAAATATCAACTTTACGGAAATTTATGTAGATATCAAAATTGTAGCTTACAAAATTCTGCACAATTTCATTTTTTATTTAAGTCTGTATGATTAAATGAAGCAGAGATAGAATTTTTTTAAACATCGGTAGTTTTGCGACGCAACGAAAACGCGTACGCGCGTCGCGCATTTTTCGCTAATATCTCGAAAATAGACTCTCGAATCGAAAAATGTTTACATGAACACTAATATAAAAAAATACTCACATTTTATGAACCAATTGCTATTTTATACTTGTACATTTGAAATGTACATGTCTGAAAACACAGTAATTCACACATGTAATTCACAATGTTCATAGATAATCCAGCCGCAAGAATTCATTAACCCTATTGCTCTTTCGTGTTCCACAAGTTTCTAACAGTTGTTTGTTCCGGAAAACAAATACTTGTTAGATAATCTCCCCCACCCTTAAAAAAAGTTGTTATAGTAAGGAACATTAGGTAGAAATTTCAAAGTACTGAGAGCCGACAAAACGGCGTGGTGTTGACTTTGCCCCGGACGTCAATTTTCACTTTTGTCACTTCAAAAATTTTAAAATTTTGAAAATATCCAAAAACGATTATCGGATTCATATAGATCATCAAATTTTTCATGAAAATCACTTACATATAGGTTTGCAAGAGTAAAGCTCGATAAAAAAGTAGAAATTTTCGAGAGATCAGAAAAATTACTTTTCACCATCAAAAACGCTTATGTTGCGCTAAAAATTACACCATAACTCAGAATGTCATCAAATCCCGTTGATAATACTGGCACACAAAGACGCATTTACAGTAGGAAAGGCAAAGTTTCTACAACAGATTTAAATTAGCAAAAAGTCTAGTGTCAAGTTTGCTCCGATGTCGAGTTAGCCCCGGTCTTCCCTATTTAAAATAATATTGTCGTTAAAAAAAAATTTGACATTCCACAGAGGATAATTATAGCTCAGAGGCAGGTAGAAGAGATGAAGAGGAGCTACAATTATAAAAAAAAATTAATTTTTTTACATAAAAAATATTTGTCACACTTCAAATTCATTTTTTCTTATTCAGAAATTCTTTTTCTAGCATCCTTTAAGTCCTTAAAGTCCTTCTGTACCATTTAAAAATTACCAAATTTGCGGCGACAAAATTAAGTATTCTTATTTAATTAATAATTATCTCATTTTTTTTCTCATTCGTACTACTTTTAGTTTTAATTTGCGTGTTTGATCATTAAGTTTCGTCAATTGGTTCGTGAGTTATGATTTTTTAAATAAAACGAGTCGTAACGTGTTTGCCGCGCCGCGCGCCGCATACTGGCTTCGGACTCTTCTCAATCTTTAGTACCTACGTACAGTACTATCGGTCCTAAAAATATCGGCTTAGTACCAAACGATTCAGAAAAACCCCAAGAATAACTTCTGACACTTCAATAAGTACAGAAAAATTGTTAAGGACACGTTTTTTCATCATTTCAGGCGACTCATAGTGATGATCTGCTACATACGTAAACTTACCTGTCTTTTGAAACTCCAGTTTCCCATCATGATGCCTTCAAAATTACATGCCATAAACTCTATTTTATAGGAAATTTTGTCAGCTTTAATTTCGGTCTCTTGAAGTTTTTTCGTAAAGTTAATAGAAACGGAGATTTTTACAAAAAAAGGAATGATAATACAATTTTTCCACAATTTATCAAAAATACAGCAATATTCATAAACTTTATTTTTAAATAAAACATACTTTGCGAAGGACTTATACTACTCCAGCACGTTCATACATATATGAAGTAATGAAAACAAGGTAAAATAAATTTTTGAAAAATTATTATCCATATATTTTTGGACTAAAATGTTAATTTAACAGAAATTGATTTTTTTTCTTCAATATTTAAACGCCTGTAAATCATCAACGTTTTAATGAAAAAAGGTCTACGACCTCTCATTTTAAAGATAATTAAAATATCTTCAAGAAAAATACATAACATTACTGCCTCCAACCAATTAGAAAAAGTTATTTTCCAAAATGCACTGAAAAATGACATTTCTTCATGTTTTTTGCTCTTAACGCTATCTTTACCAAAATAAATTTATGCTTACATCAACATGTTCAAAATTTTATTCTCTTTAACTTTTATTATACATACTATATGTGTACGACCTATACTTTCAGAGTTAATACTGATTTTTACATGCAAAACATCCACTATCAACATAAAATAAAATTGTCTTTTAATTAATAACTCGGCGAATTTGGACCGTACAGAAATGAATAAAAAACGAAATTGTTCATAATTAGATTCTCTACAACTTTTATTTAAAACATTTTTCGATTTGAGAGTCCATTTTCGACATATTAGCGAAAAATGCGCGACGCGCGTACGCGTTTTCGTTGCGTCGCAAAACTACCGATGTTTAAAAAATTCTATCTCTGCTCCATTTAGTCGTACAGACTTGAATAAAAAATGAAATTGTGCAAAATTTTGTAAGCTACATTTTTAATATCTACATAAATTTCCGTAAAGTTGATATTTTCCGAATTATTTGCGAAAAACTGATTTTTTGGACCTTTTGGACCCTCCCCTGTCCGCAACGTAGCGTCTACACGTGAGGACTTTTAATATGTTAAATAGTACCCTAAAACAAGCCTGATGTTTACAAAGTTTCAGCCCAGTCAGTATTATTTCCTCCAAATTTTGTCATTTTACTGGGCTATAGGTTCTTATATAAAACTTTCCACACATGTAGGGGAAATAAAAAGATTTTAGAAATTTTTTATTGTTGCCCAAAAACGGTTTTGAGGAGTAAAACCACCTTTTATAATATTAGAGCGGTTTTTTGCTTTTCTCGATATATTTCGAAAAGTATTCGAGATATCAAGAAATGTTTCAAATAAAAGTTTTATGGTATAAACATCTCTATTTAACCACATTAATAAAATTTTGAAAAAAAAATTTTTTCTAATTTTTAATCAAAATTTTGTTTAAAAAATTATTTTAAAAAAATATTATATTAATGTTGTTGAATAGAGGAGATTTTAAAACTTTTATAAGAAACATTTTTTGATATCTCAAATATTTTTTTAGATATATCAAGAAAAGTAAAAGCCGCTCTACATATGAGTGGTGGTTTCACCCCTTAAAACCGTTTTTGGGCAGCAACAGAAAATTTCTAAATTTATCTTTTGGTAATTATTTACAAAAAGACCCCACTCGCCAATGACCTTGATCTTGACATATGTTGTCAAGGTAACCCTCCTGAGTGACTTTCAGAAGATTTTAGCCGGCGGTCGTTTTTTATTAAAAAGTTATTAACAAAAAAAGTTTGAAAAATATAGCAGCTATTTTGAGTATTGGAAAACCAATATGTATGTGGAAATAGAGTAACTATGAACGAAGGAAAGTCATGTACAGCAGAGAATAGTTCATACACTGAAAAATATACAATTAATTGTTTTGGCTTTGTAAAAATTTTGTTTATTGTGTGTATTAATTTTACAGCGAATACATATTCTACGCATAATGCGAAAAAAAGCATTAATTTTTTTGTTGAAAGTGTCTGAGTATTGGAAGACATAAATGACTAATATATATGTTGAAATAGTTCACGCATACACTTTCGCCACGAACCCATGTGACCGCAGAGGGAGAGGAGGTGATATTAAAGCAGTGAATAAAGTATTCTCTACTTCAGAAGAAAATTTACTTGTTTTAGTAAAGCAGTAACTTTCTCGCGAAATAAATTATTCTCTGCTTTAACAAAAAGACTTTAATTTATCAACAATTTACTGCTTTAAATTTTGTGTTTTGGTAAAGCAGCAACTTTCTCGCGTAATAAATTATTCTCTGCTTTAACAAAAAGAATTCAATTTATCAACAATTTACTGCTTTAAATGTTGTAATGTATATTTTATTCATTGATATTTTCAGTTATGGGATACATAATAGACATTGTTTCAAAACAATAATCTTTTTTTAAGTATATGCGTGGAGGCAGTAGGTTCCGCCCTTCTGTGATCACATGGGTTCGTGGCGTGCTTTACTAGCTCGTTTATTGTATATATCGCCACAAATATTCCCACAGATGATCGACTTATCTTGTTGATAACTTATCTTGTTTAATATCACCTCTACTTAAACGGGCTCGTAAAGCACGCCACGAACCCATGTGACAACTCGTTTCGCGTAGAAAGTGTATGCGTGAACTATTTCGACATATATATTAGTCATTTATGCTTTCCATTACTTAAAATAGCTGCTATATTTTTCAAACTTTTTTGTTAATAACTTTTTAATAAAAAACGACCGCCGGCTAAAACCTTTTGAAAGTCACTCAGAAGGGTGACCTTGACAATATACGTCAAGATCAAGATCATTGGCGAGTGGGGTCTTTTTGTAAATAATTACCCATCTTTTTACCCCTCCTACATGTGTGGGAAGTTTCATTAAAACAGAATTTTCGAGTTTGCGAGGTTCTCTTGTGAGTTGTATAAGTCGCCATTACAAAATTTTAATATGAAGTACATAATACATATATAATTATGACTTTTAACGTTTTCCGATAAACAGAAATTGTCTTCAGGAAAAGAGTTGTATTCCAAAGGATATTTGATTTTAAAGATATTCTATATATTAGGTGTGCAAATTAATTCGGTGCCTTATAACAATGTTTAAGATAAAATATTTTCCCGCTTTTTTGCGGTTCGCAAGTATGGAACCTCTAATACATTTTCAAAACATCGTACGTCTTGGCGAAGCGGACGATGAAATCTCGCAAAACAATAGCAAACACGATGGCGCCTAAAAAGCAGTAATTGAGATACTGCATTTTTTTTCGTACTTTAATTAAAAAGGAATACTGCTGAGGCCGCGGAGACGATTATAGTTTTGCTTTAAGCGAAGGTACCGTGACCCGTAAAACGCATAAAATATGGAGTTTTCAGAATTAGGCAAGTCATTTTGTAGCTCGATCACATGTCGCGAAGGAGACGAAGCACTACAAACAACTACAAACGATTCTGAAGAAGATGGCGCAAGCGGAATTCAGATATCTTAAATATTGGCAAAGTTAGGATTTTTTATTTTTTTAAATTGTCGTAACTTTTGAACGGTGCAACTACAAACGAAAAGAAAAGCACTACAAACAACTACAAACGATTCTGAAGAAGATGGCGCAAGCGGAATTGAGATATCTCAAAAATTGGCAAAGTTAGGTTCTTCTATTATTTTAAATTGTTGTAACTTTTAAACGGTGCAACTACAAACGAAAAGAAAAGCATTACAAACGACTATAACAAACGATTCTGAAGAAGATGGCGCAAGCGGATTTAAGATATCTCAAAAATTGGCAAAGTTAGGTTTTTTTATTATTTTAAATTGTTGTAGCTTTTGAACGGTGCAACTACAAACGAAAAGAAAAGCACTACAAACAACTACAAACAATTCTGAAGAAGATGGCGCAAGCGGATTTAAAATATCTAAAAAATTGGCAAAGTTAGGTTTCTTTATTCTTTTAAATTGTTGTAACTTTTGAACAGTGCAACTACAAACGAAAAGAAAAGCACTACAAACAACTACAAACGATTCTGAAGAAGATGGCGCAAGCGGAATTGAGATATCTCAAATATTGGCAAAGTTAGGTTTTTTTATTTTTTTAAATTGTTGTAACTTTTGAACGGTGCAACTACAAACGAAAATAAAAGCACTACAAACAACTACAAACGATTCTGAAGAAGATGGCGCAAGCGGAATTGAGATATCTCAAATATTGGCAAAGTTAGGTTTTTTTATTTTTTTAAATTGTTGTAACTTTTGAACGGTGCAACTACAAACGAAAAGAAAAGCACTACAAACAACTACAAACGATTCTGAAGAAGATGGCGCTAGCGGAATTGAGATATCTCAAAAATAAGTAAAGTTAGGTTTTTTTATTTTTTAAAATTGTTGTAACTTTTGAACGGTGCAACTACAAACGAAAAGAAAAGCACTACAAACAACTACAAACGATTCTGAAGAAGATGGCGCAAGCGGAATTGAGATATCTCAAAGTGGGGTGCGAGTCATTTTTTAAATGTTTATAATTTTTAATGTATTGAGTTACAAACGAAATTTTTGTTACTACAAACAACTACAAACAAAATTCTAACGTTTTCCGTAAAAAAAATTTGATTTTTCGAAAGTCGGGTGCCAGGTTCACATAGGTTAACCTACCTGATTTTATCTCATGGTGTTATTGCAAAAACATTTTCGATATATAGAGGGGTAAAAGCCATAGTAGTGTAAGTCAAATTTTCTAAGATATTGACTCGTGTGCGTAGATGCAATCTATATAATATATAAATTGCATATATGCACACGAGTCAATAATTTAAAAAATTTGACTTACACCACTATGTTTTTACCCCTCCATATATTCGTATTATTTACGGATATTCTTGCGCGAATTACATTCAAGCCACAATTTTAAAAATTTTTTAAACTATCGAAATATAATTTGCACGAACGAGACTAGAGTTTCGTCGAAGATCACACGATTTCAGTATTTTCGCGAGTCAGATGTTACACACACCGACATCGCCGCGATTCAATGAATGAACGGGCGTTCATACACGAACATTGGATAGCACGTTATTAGCGGGTAAGTAAGAAGGGGGAAAGAGGGGAAGGGAAGAAGGAGGGGGAGGGAGAGAGGGTGGAAGGGAGGGAGGGAGGGAGAGGAGGAGAGAGAGAGAGAGAGAGAGAGAGAGAGGGAGAGAGAGAGAGAGAGAGGGAGAGAGAGAGAGAGAGAGAGAGAGAGAGAGAGAGAGAGAGAGAGAGAGAGAGAGAGAGAGAGAGAGAGAGAGAGAGAGAGAGAGAGAGAGAGAGAGAGAGGAGACGAGACGAGACGAATGGGAGACATAACAAGGGAGATAGAAAAAGAGAGAAGAATTGACAAACAAACAAACACCACGGATAAACCACGATAAATCTCGAGACATTTATAGAAGAGAAACCTGAGAAACTCTCATCGGCATTATTTTATTCTGTAACCTTAAAATCTACGAAACGAGAGAGGAAAGAAAAAAAAAGACCAAAACTTCGAGAAAAGGAACAAAAGGACGGTAGTAGTAGAAACATAAATCAGACAGGAGGTACGTCCAAATAACGCACGTATTCGATGTCATTTAAGGACAAAATTAACGACGAAGAAATGCGTGCTTTTCGCGTAGAATGGAACGGTTTCGAAAAGGGACGTGTGCGACGGCAACACGAGGAGGACAAAAACTGTTCTTCATTGCATACTCACTCGTCCGACGCCTCTGTCATGATTTGAAGTATCGAAGCCTTCACTCGAAGCCCACTCTCTCCCACACCTCATCATTTTCATCACATCGAAAAGACATTCGACCGTGCGCAACTCTATCCGCGGAGCTTTTTTAGACGAGTATCAACACCGACACAGCGCTCCAGTCCTCCTCTTCCTCTTCCTCCTCCTCCTCCACCTTTACTTTGCACTACCCGTGCAATTCATCCCCACACGCCCACCTGCCTTCGGTGCTACACACCACACGACGCACACAGCCTACCCAGAAGTCCAAAACCACACTCTCACCACCACGCCTGCTCCAAGCTCCAAGTTACCTAAATCGTTTCAGTCTCATCGATCGCGCGCCTCTTCGCTTTAAAGCTACGACTTTCCGTGAGAGACACTACCGTCACGAAAAACGCTTCGGTGCATCATGCGAGAGAAGCGCGCTTACGCCCAACTTCGATAGCTTCCGATCGCGATCGTCACGACACGATTAAACGGACTGATCGTAATTTAATTAATCGTGTATTAAGACCACGACAGGCATGCAGATAATACTCGGTTCAACAGAACCGACTGTTCGTTACCCGCGTTCACGTTCACGGAACACTTATTGACTATTTTACGATACCCTGCCGGGCTGCGCAACAGGATTCATTCATCGATACCACACACACACAAACACATACAATCCTGCATAGAGTCCCTCTAATAAGAGTCGCGACACGTTGAAGTTTCGGCAAAATTCTGCGAGAGAGATAGAGATATACGCCATCTTACTTTAGACAAACGCATGCGCATAACGGTGCTGCGTATGTCACGTAAGTGCTGGTCTACAACCTTGCTTTAAATGATATTTAAGCTCTAATCCGTAAGAAATTGACCAATCACAATGGAATGTGAGAAGAATACTAAATTGTGATTGGTTAATTTCTTACGGCTTAGAGCTTAAATACACAAAATGCATAGCGTAGCATAAGCATAGCACAAGACCGCTGGACCAATGAGCATCCAACATAATGTCGCCATATTAATTTACGTAAGATGCTCATTGGTCCAGCGGTCTTATGCTATGCTTATGCGACGTTATGCATTTTGTGTGTGACGGCCTTTAAGGCCATCACACACAAAATTGCATAGACTGCATAAGCATAGCATAAGACCGCGCTGGACCAATGAGCATCCAGCATAAAGTCGCCATATTGATTTACATAAGATGCTTTTCACATTTGTCGTTAAGCAGATTGACTAATCATGGTTGGTACTTGGGCTGAGTTTCCACTGAGCGCGTCACGTGTCGCGTCATCCGATTTAACCAATCAAAACATCCTATTTTGATCCCGTCACAAATAATGTAATAAAATGGAATGTTTTGATTGGTTAAAGCGAGGAGCACACACTTCTGCACAACGCATAATGCGTAAGCATAAGAAAATTGATTGGTCCATGCACATGTGCATAAGAAAATAGACTAATCAATTTTCTTATGCTTACGCATTAGTGCTGGTCTACAACCTTGCTTTAAGTGCTGGTCTACAACCTTGCTTTAAAGAATATTTAAGCTCTAAGCCGTAAGAAATTGACCAATCACAATAGAATGTGAGGAGAATACTCGATTGTGATTGGTCAATTTCTTACGGCTTAGAGCTTAAATATTCTTTAAAGCAAGGTTGTAGACCAGCACTTAGGGTATTTAAGCTCTAAGCCGTAAGAAATTGACCAATCACAATCGAGTATTCTTTTCACATTCCATTGTGATTGGTCAATTTCTTACGGCTTAGAGCTTAAATATCCTTTAAAGCAAGGTTGTAGACCAGCACTTAAAGCAAGGTTGTAGACCAGCACTAACATAAAGCTAATTAACATATATTTAAGAAGATATTCTTAAGTAATATTTATATTAATATTTTATTAAAATAACGGTTGCTTGTTTTTAAGAGCTATAGAAACATTTTTATGCATATTTTCTCGTATATAAACTTTTACGGTTTTTAGAAAAACTGGTACCTGACTTGCAATTGACACAAACAAAAATCTAAAAGTGTGAAAATCTTTAAAAAGTAACAAAACATAGTAATTACTGTTTAAAAATACTAATGAAATTATGTTACGTTATTTATTTACGTTATTTATTAATAATTTAAATACAATATAGCTCTCATAAAAAAGTTTTTGATTGTGCGGCAACGTCGCATTTTCTGTAAGTTGGTAGCATTGATCTCACTCAACATCAGCATATCAGCTGCGTGAACGCGAAGTGTGCTCCGAGCACGTGTAATATACAAACGCATCGTTTGAGGTTAGTTTTCGCTTGCGCTACGAAAATGCCGAAAGTAAAACGTTATATACATGTGAAAAGGAAAACTTGTACTGAAAAAGTGTACAATCAATGATTAGCACGTATACAGGCAAATACTGGGAAACGTAATTTGAAGACACGAGTCGAAATAACCACACCAGATGATTGTATAGAAAATACAAGTACTGTGGAGAAAGAATCAACAGATATCGATGAAGAACAAGATCTTTCGAATAAGCCTGAAAGATGCTGAATCGTGGATTTAAAATTTCTCGGTGAACAGTTATGGTGCACATCTTGCAAAAAACTTTATCATATCAAAGAATATTGAACAAGAAGAACGTCGAGGCCTTGGATCTGTTTTGCTCATACAATGCCATAAATGTTTATTGGTTAATCCTGTTGTAACAGGAAAGCAACACACTCCACCTGAAAAATCAAGACGCAACTCACGATTTGATGTTAATACCAAATTAGCAATAGGTTAGTATTATTTATATAGCAAACTATTATTTAAAATACTTCAAAAACAAGCCTAATATACAATAAATAAACAGCCACATATACATAAGTTAAATCTTTTTCTAGGATTGATCCACAGCGGAATAGGTTTCACTTTAAACAAATTGGTAGCTTGTTTAAATATTTCATCAATAAATTTCAAGACGTATAAGAGATACGAAGCAGAAGCAGGAGGAGCACTGGAAATAGCAGCTAAAGAAAGTTGTCAGCGTGCAGTTGAATTAGAGCGACAACTAACGTTAGAAAATAAAGCGGCTATTGAAGAAAACATGTAATTTTGTATTTTATTTTACAATTGAATTTGCTTTAAATTGTACATTGATCTTCTTGAGACCGTATTTCAGAAAAAAATCCTCCTAAAATCAAGCGGGAGCCACTAAATGACAGAATACAGGCTATTTTCCTGTAATATTTTCCTGTAATCCGAGCGTATAGTACGAAAATATTACAATACTTCAGTCTGTAATTTCGTGTAATTCTTTTATGTAGTTCCTGTAATATAATTTTCTATAATTCGCTGTAGTTTCTTCCCCCCCCCCCCGTAAGGGTTTATATTTTATTTTATTATATGAAATTCAAGCCAAAGTCCCAAAGATTAAGAATCTATAATAAAATTAAATAAGAAAATTTGTTTTTGACTACTTTTTTAACGAAAAAGAAAAATTGATCCAATTCGCCCTTACCCTAACTTTTTTTGAAGACTTTAGAGACTTTAGAGAGAAAATGGGACTCTATAAGCTATCGAATGACACCTTATTTATTACTCTACGATTATTAGTTTTGAAGATATAAACGTTCAAAGTGTGACATGTTTTTGTTGCATCTGATGTGCCTGGATTTACCCCCTCTTACTGTCGACAAAGACATAGTTCTACGTAAAAAAAACTTAAAGTAAACCCATTTTCGAGAAACTCATTTTTCTGCTGAGTTACGTCCATTTTTATTAGTAGAGTAGATGTAAGTAGCTCCAAAAATTACCGATTATAGGCAAAATTTGAACAGTAAGTCTCACGGTAACACATTTTTCTGATAAAATAATGTTGTTAAAGAAAAAAAAATATATATGGAATAAATTATTAATTTTTATAATACAATTTTTCATGTCAGTAATATATATGTTCATTTTTTTGTGTTTTTCCTAATACTTTCAACAGTATTATCTATATCTATAAAGGAAGATGTCCTGACTCACTCACTCATCAACGCCCAGCCCAAACCCCTGAACCGAATTTTGACCAAAAATATATGAAATAAGGGTAGAATTTTCCGGGGAGTGCCACTAAGAAGGGACTTTTAGAAATTCGAGCCCTAACGGGGTGAAAAGGAGTAAAACGTGTTTTTTTTCACGGAATCCTTAATATCGCCCAGGCCAAAGCCCTGAACCGAATTTTTATCAAAAGTATATGAGAAATAGGGGTAGAATTTTCCGGAGAATGCCACTATGTGTATAGTTTTTTGTTACCGATTTCCTGGAAACCGGTTTTTTTTATTTTTCGGGAAATAATTGGCTAAATTTCAAAGAATTATAGATCAAATTCTTTCTACCAAAAGTATATGAAATAGGGGTAGAATTTTCTGGGGAGTGCCACTGTGTGTATAGTTTTTTGTTACCGGTTTTTTGGAAACCGGTTTTTTTAATTCTTCTAATTTTTCTAATTTTTTGGGAAATAAATGACCGAATCTCAAAGAAAGAGAGAGAGAGAAAGAGATTGATTGATTGATTGATTGATTAAATTTATTATGCCTGAACATTTGCTAAAGGGCAAATCAAATTATAGATACATAGGAAAATACGCTAAAATCATGAATGCATTACAATATGCATTACAATATTGGATGCATTACAATGAGCCGTTGTAATACATCCAATATGCTTAAAACTAAACTAAACTAAACTAAACAAAAGAAGAGAATAAGCATGAACAAGATGTAACTAAGTGTAAAGTAAGTGTAAATTTGATGACACGAATAAACTCAATTGCACAACTAAAATTGCACCAGTAGACGTATAATATAACCTTAACTAATATAACTACTAATGTATATACAACGCGACTACTATAATTTGTATAACCAGGTAGTGATACCATTGCACTACGAAAATTGCACTGGAGAGAGAGAGAGAGGGGAGGTGGAGAAAGAGAGAGAGAGAGAGGGGGGTGGAGAAAGAGAGAGAGAGAGAAAAAAAGAGAGAGGAAGAGAGAGAAATTGAAAATGTCCTGACTGACTGACTCACTGACTCATCAACGCCAAGCCCAAACCCCTGAACCGAATTTATACCAAAAGTATATGAAATAGGGGTAGAATTTTCCGGGGAGTGCCACTATGTGTACAACTTTTTATTACCGATTTTCTGGAAATCGGTTTTTTTAATTTTTTTATTTTTCGGGAAATAATTCATCGATTCTTAAAGAATTATAGATCAAACAGGGGTAGTTTCCGGGGAGTGCTATAAAATGTATAATTTTTCGTTACCGATCTTTTTGGAAGCCGGTATCGAAATTTTTTCAATTTTTCGGGAATTAGTTGACCGAATTTTAAAGAATTGTATATAAAATAGGGGTAGAATTTCCCGGGGAGTGCTATAAACTGTATAGTTTTTCGTTACCGATCTTAGAGAGAGAAAAGGAGAGAGGGAGAGGGGGGAGAGAGAGAGAGAGAGAGAGAGATTGATTGATTGATTGATTCGTATATTTATGCCCAAGCAATGCTAAAGGGCAAAGATAACATAACATAATTTTTAACATAATTACAATTGACTAGCATACACGCAACTTAGAACTAAACGCAACTTAATACTAGGAAAAACGAAAGAAGTACCACAGAATAAACTTAATCTAAACGCAGCTAAGAACTAAACGCAACTAACACTAAGAAAAAGCTAATAATTAGAGGAGAGTGAGAACTTAACAATTGAATTCAGTTGAAAACAAGTAAGAGCGAAGAAGACTCTTGAAAGTAGCGAAAGTAGTTGCTGACGTAATATTACTTGGAAGAGATGAGTGCCAGAAATAGATGCCGGATATTTGAAAGGAACTTCTATACATTTCAGTTCTGAAGGCAGGAATATGAAATGTTTGCATAGAAGAATTAGCCAGTCGATTAGATCTTCTTAGAGATGGATCAAGTGGAGTAAAAAGTTCGCTCAAATATGTTGGAGAGCCCATATACATGATTCAAAACATCTGACAGCCAAGATAATACAGTCTTCTGTTCTCCACAGAAAGCCACCCAAGGCGTCGTCTATACTGCGTTACATGGTCGTCCTTCCTCAAATTAAAGATAAATCTGATGCAGCTATTAACAAGTCTCTGTAGTTTCAGATTAAGTTCCTTACTCAAGCCATGATAAACAAGGCAGCAGTAATCTAAGTGAGGTAGTATCAAAGTCGTTACCAGCTTGATTCTAAGTTCTGTAGAAAGAGAGTTCTTGTTGAATTTCAGCTTGTGCAACGAATGGTGAACTTTTTGCGAGACATGCAAGACATACTTGTTCCACGAAAGGTTAGACTGAAGAAGGACTCCAAGGTTCCTCACTTCACTTACATATGATAAAGGCGTATCATTGACGACAATAGGTGGTAGAAGATTCAGATCAATATTACTGATATTAGTCCCGCTACCAAATATTATTATCTTCGATTTTGCCGGGTTCAATTTCAAACCATTTACATTTGCATAGTCGAAAATAGCATTCGCATCTTTGGAGATCAGGTTGAGGTTGTGGAGAAGATCAGAAGGAGTACAAGAACGATAGATCTGGACATCATCCGCAAATATCATATGGTTCTGAATAAATCAGGACGTTACCAATATCATTAATATAAAGACTAAACAGAGGTGGACCAAGTACAGAGCCCTGAGGAACACCACACAACGTGAATAACCAAGAGGAAAAATTACCTTCACCGTCGACCACAGCCTGAGAAAGTCCAGTAAGGTATGAGAAAAGCCAAATAAAAACGGAGTCAGAAAAACCCAACTCTTTGAGTTTAATCAGGAGTCTAAGATGCGGAACCGTGTCGAACGCCTTACTGAAATCGAAAAGAATCATGATTATTATATGTCCAACATCAATTGCTTTCCTAATGTCGTCGCAGACTCGCAGAAGCGCAGACTGGGTATTATGACACGGACGATACGCAGACTGTCTGGGACTCATAAGTTCATATTTGGTCAGGTATTCACTAATCTGCAAGGCAACGATCCGCTCAAGCACCTTAGACAGCTCAGGTAAATTGGCTATCGGTCTCGTGTCAGACGGGGATGACGGAATGCGAATCTTCGAGAGTGGTCGAATAAGTGCACGCTTCCACTGAGACGAAAAGGAAGAATGTTCTAATGAGCGATTAAAAAAAGCCGTTAAACACAACGAGATCACGGGCCAAGCCATACGCAAAATGTACAAGGGAATGCCATCAGAACCCGACGCATAGGAATGAAGTGGACTTGCAGACATCAGCTCAAAGATCGTACGAATAGCAGAAAAGACGAACTCTGGACGCTGAGATGGGCAAGCAACCCGAGCTAAAGCGAAAATAAAGTCATCATATAGACAGGGCGAATGAGCATCAGAAAAAGAGACATAATACGAATTTAATTGATTGGGTGTGAAGTAATGAAGAGGAGAAACAAAAGATGACTTTGCAAGACCCAAACGTGCAAGCTCTCTCTATAATTTAGCCGGGTCGGTGATGTTTTTGAGAGAACTGAGTTGAAAATCACTTTTGGCACGCCTAATATCAACATTAAGTTGGTTGCGGAAATGTCTGTAGACGGAGTAACCAAGCAAACTATTTGACCGCTTCGCCTGCTTGTAAACATGATTGCGAATACGAATCCTAGTCTTAAGTTCGCTTGTGAGCCACCGCGCAGGAGGTTTTTTAATACTGATAGACTTGACATAAGGTCGCGCAGGTAGTTCGCTTCAAAGCCATTTGCTAGTAGATTACAATTTAGATCGCCACCTATTATTATATTCTTATACAGATGAGAGACATTAGTAAGTGCCAGAACAAAGTCATGAAAAAGAAAGCCCTTAGGTCTCCTGTAAACTGACGCGAATAAGACAGTTTCGTCACTTGGCAAACGAACTTCAATTAAAAGGAATTCCGGGGCGTTAATGCTAGTTGCCGCAGAGGACGCGACTAACTTTTAGCCTTTAGTGAGTGGTGAATGTAACAGGCAACGCGCGCGCGCGCGCGCGCGCCTCCTCCCATACGCCCGACGCGGTTATGGCGCATCAAAAAATAACCATCTAAGGTCACAAGCTCATCCGAAATACCCTCATGAAGCCACGTTTCTGATATTGAGATAATATGACACGGATTGGAGTCAAAGTAAAGTCTGACAAGCTCAATATGACCACGAAGAGAGTTAACGTTGAATTGTGCAACACGAAATTCAGATTCATTACTTTTTAAGCATTTCTGTGAATAAATCCGGCATGGTCAATCGAGCCCAACAAGATCAGCACTAGACGCAATGCGAATAACAGGCGCCCCATCAGAGTGTCTAACACATATTTGTCCATCCCTCACCCAAACATACTTATATGATCGCTCTTTCGCAACACGCTTTGTTTGTTGCAACGATTCGTAACAATCCTTAGAGAGCAATTCGTTGACATAGACAATATTTTTGGAGCCGTTACCGCAAATCTCTCCCTGCCTGAGAGAACACCCTTGGTACGTTTTTTAGAAATAATTAAATCGCGGACGGCACATGAGGTTGCAGTAATAATAAGAGAACTTCCAGCTGTAACAGCCTCAGGTCGACCACTAGCAGTTTCTGGGAGAGGTTTGCGAACAGCTCTTACATGAAGAATATGTGGAGAAAAATCGGAAGCACCAAAAGCCGCAAGCAAATTCTGAGCAACCACAGACGGAGTAACGGAAAGCGTCCCCGGCAATCCCGACACGATAAGCTCATTCGCATCACAAATTTGCTGGGTAGACCGAGCAGTTTTTAAATTTTGTAGTTCACTTTTGAGAGCTGCATTCTCTTGTTCCAAGCTGGAAATACGCTGAGTGTTACTAGCAACGGTTTCTGATAATTTAGTCAGCTGATCGAGTTTACCATTAATTTCACTATTGTGTCACTATCATGTTCTGAGCTGAAGTCAATGAAAGCAGAGAGCTTTGAATCCGATATTTTCATCTGCTCAATCAATCCCAGCAAAAGATCGTTCGTCGCAAGTTGCGAGCTCGATCGAGTACAGGGGTCAACAGAAGAGGCCATATTCCCAAAATCAAATGATTTCGCGCTGCTTTCAGTTCCCGGTGTGAGAGGAGGTAAATTCAGTGACAATAGTAGAGATTTGCAGCAAGAATCAGCGTATTTGGTCACCGAATATGACCTGATATATCCAGGATGAAACACCCTTCGACACTCTCCGCACTCAACCGGCCTTTTCGCAATAATAGATTTTCTGCACTTAGTGCACGTTGGCTGCATGTGTTATGAGTTTTAACTTAGACTAAAAGTCACTAGGCACACCGATCATGCAGCAAGCATGAAGTACGCAAAGATCGCAAGAGACGTCGCAGTTATGGTTCCCTCATACGCATCAGTCAGTCCAGTAGCAGCCACGAGAGACGCCGCAGTTGTAGTAATACGCTTATATCCGTCCAATAGCAGCCAATCGCGGAGAAGCAGTGAAGGCAGTAACTCATGCACGTGTCCACCAATAGCAATGCGCGGAGAAAAATGAGAGCGAAAGCCAGGAGCATGCGCAGCAGACATTCTAGCCAATAGACAATCCAGTCAGATAGAGGTTAGAATAGAAGCAACTCTCACCTCGAAATATCCAACTTTCAGTTGCAAGGAAAGAAAGACCTTATATCTATTCTTAACAAGCAACACAAAGACCCGCTCAAACCTGCAACAAACCGCCCGGAGGCAACTTACAGCAGAAATAATGTTCAACAATTTACAGAGCAAGGAGACAGCGTGACACAAGCAATACTCACAGAGAGAGAGAGAGAGAGAGAGAGAGAGAGAGAGAGAGAGAGAGAGAGAGAGAGAGAGAGAGAGAGAGATTGATTGATTGATTAATTCATTATGCCCAAGCAAAGCTAAAGGGCAAAGAACCCTAATAGAGCACAGTTGACGGAAAGTCGACGGCAAGTCGACTTTTATAAGTCGACTTCTAGTCGACTTCTAAAAATGGCGGAAAGTCGACTAAAAGTCGACTTCTAAATAGTTGACTTCTAAAAATAGCGGAAAGTCGACTAAAAGTCGACTTCTAAATAGTCGGCTTATGAAAGTCGACTTTTCGTCGACTTTTGTAAGTCGACTTCTAGTCGACTTCTAAAAATGGCGGAAAGTCGACTAAAAGTCGACTTCTAAATAGTTGACTTCTAAAAATAGCGGAAAGTCGACTAAAAGTCGACTTCTAAATAGTCGGCTTATGAAAGTCGACTTTTCGTTGACTTTTGTAAGTCGACTTCTAGTCGACTTCTAAAAATAGCGGAAAGTCGACTAAAAGTCGACTTCTAAATAGTCGACTTATAAGAAGACGGAAAACAGTCAAGCGACGCGTCATGCATCCATCAATATGGCGGCGAATCTCAAGGAGGCTGGAGGTTCGAGGAGCAGAGCTTACGCGAGTAATAGTAAGGCCGTAATGCCGTTTTACCAACCGACATGGAAGCGAAATTGTTGCGCCAGATAGTTCTTGCAGGTATGGCGGATCAAGTCGTGAAAAAAGTTTTGCCCGACGAGGTATAAAAGAGGATCAGGATAAAGCCAAGTGGAAACATGCTTACAGGTTAAGTATGGTGTGTTATTGTCATCGATAATTAAGATCTATTGAATGCGACAGCTCTTCATTCTGAACCATCTTTCAGAACACCAGAAATGGAGGGGAACCTGTGTTCATGCATTCTTCGTGCGTGCTACGAAAAATCAGTCCGGAATAGGTGGTTCATAAAGAGGGGTACGAAACGAATAAGATGTATATGCGAGGTGTCACGGCGATAGAACCCAAATGATTGCCGAAATTCGCTCCCATGCTATGCCATCTTATAGCGAATTCGGGCGCTTGCACTAGTGAGCACGTGAACCATTGGTTGATCCACCGCCAAGGTATATATTTTTATCACAATTGTTGCTTTATAATGTTTTGCCTACTTATTTATAAAGATATTAATCTTCATTATGATCGAATATTATTCTCATTTATAGATATAATCAAATGGAACTGGGAAGATCATTTGCCGCGTGTCTGGTACATTTGGAAAGGCCGGATGGGCACTATCATCGATGGATATAAAGCATCCGTGGACGGTGTCAAGTGGTTCGCGTATTTCTTCTTGGAGGGTCAAGTGTGCCCTGAGCTGAAACGATTTGTCCCTTCGCTGCTGACGACACCTGGGAGCATCACCAAGTCATGGGCCAGGTAAATCGTTATTCTCTCTTTTCAATTTCACGTTGATTCATCGAATAGATTACATCAATTCAATACGATCTTTTCAGATTGATACCACGCACTCAAGCAATAGTACATACAAACGCTGCAGTCGCAGGGAATCGTGTCCAAATACAAACTGCTAGAAATCTGGGGTTCGGATAAAAAATGTGAGATTTTAATTTATAAAATAATATCTAGATATTATCATAGACTTCTGTACAATACTAGACCGCTGACAGGCATCTCGGCCGTGATGCTTGCCGCCATGTTGATTTTAGTAAGATATGCTATACTACAGATTCTATACAAGTAGTTTTATACAAGATTTCTATACAATAGAAGTACTATAGTTTAATACTACAGGAGTAGTGGTTCGATTTCGGCATCCAAGTACGCTACACGTCGAAGGCATTACTTACAAACTTATTGATAACATGTAGTACCAATATTTAACACAAAAATATTTGCCTGCTTTGTTATGTACTGTAATAACGAATGCAGATAAACGCCCATCATGAGCAACTGAACACCCGATAGTGACTTATTGTTAATTCAATATATGGCCGCCGCGCACTCTTCACTAACACTTGCACTCGCATCAGCTTTTCGGCAGTGCGTCTATAGATGTTAGTGATCTAGTATAAAAGTCTGTGGATATTATATATTTATAATTTTAGTTCTGTTGTCAGCTTACCAGAAGTGGCTGCCGGAATCCGCGCACGCAGAAGTGGCACAGTTATGGCCGCCTTTGTAATTAAGAATAAAACATTAGGATTGTAATTATACAGTTTTTTAGATAATTAAATTATTTTATATATGAAAAAAAATCGAAATGCATCTCAGTTTTAGCCCTCCAGCAAGGGGTCGATTGTGTATCTTGAAATAATGAGGTAAAAATTACAAAAGTGATTCATTAGCGTATCTACGATTTTATTTATCAAAATCTAATAAAATCTGTTAACCTTTGTCATTTTCACCTCGTTTCAAGATACACAACCGACCTCCAGACGTACGCAGCGGTTTATATTTCATCGACTTTAAAAGTTGGCGGGAAGTCAACTTTTCGTCATGACGGGAAGTCGACTTCTACTGAAACTATGACTTGGCAGAGAAGTCGACTTTTTTAAGTCGACTTTCGTCCTTAAAAAAGTCGACTTCTCTGCCAGTCAGTTTCGGTAGAAGTCGACTTCAAGTCGACTTAAAGTCGAGTTTTTGCTCTTAGGGAAAGCATAACATTATAATATAAAACAACTAAATAATACATAACATCATGTACACGCAACTTAAAACTATACGCAACTTAATACTAGGAAAAAATAATACACAAGACGATTAATCAAACGCAGCTTAACACTATTGCCGACGTGATGTTACCAGGAAGAGAGTGCCAAAAATAGATGGCCGATATCTGAAAAGAATTTCTATACGTTTCAGTTCTGAAAAACGGAATATAAAATGATTGTGTTGAAGAAGTAGCTAGTCGATCAGATCTTCTAAGTGATTGATCAAGTGGGGTGAAAAGCAGTTTACTCAGATCGCCGGCGAACCCATGTAAATCATTCGAAATATTTGACAGCCAAGAAAATATCGTCTTCTGTTTTCGACAGAAAGCCAACAAAGACGTCGTTTATTTTGCGTTATATGCTCATCTCTCCTCAAATTGTAAATAAATCTGATGCAGGTATTCACCAGTCTCTGTAATTTCAGATTAAGTTCCTTACTCAAGCTATGATATATTAGGCAGCAGTAATCCAAGTGAGGTAGTACCAATGTAGTTACAAGCTTGATTCTAAGTTTTGTGGAAAGAGAGTTCTTATTGAATTTCAGCTTGTGTAACGAATGATGAACTCTTTGTGAGACGTACGAGACATGCTTGTTCCATGAGAGATTGGACTGAAGAAAGATTCCAAGGTTCTTCACCTCATCCACATATGGCAAAGGCGTGTTATTGACAACAATGGGTGGTAGAAGGTTCAAATCAATGTTATTAATATTGGTCCCACTGCCAAATATAATTACCTTTGATTTAGCAGGGTTTAATTTCAAACCATTAGTTTTTGCATAGTCAAAAATAGCATTGGCATCTTTGGAGATCAAGTTGAGGTTGTGGAGAGAGAGAGAAAGAGAGAAAGAGAGAGAGAGAGAGAGAGAGAGAGAGAGAGAGAGAGAGAGAGAGAGAGAGATTGATTGATTAATTGATTAAGTTTATTATGCCCAAACAACAGCTACAGGGCAAAGATACAAAGTAGCAAATGTAAGGAAAGCCCTTTCGAATCGAGGTTAGGCTTGGGGTCAGGATTGAGGGCAGCTAGAAAGGATTTCCACAGGGACAAGCAATTAGGAACACACAACTTGAGCACAGATCTTTATTCCGATGTTCGATAGTCTTAATTTTGCTAGCGCCCCTAGCGGCTAAGAGAGTGGCACGCGCCGTCCCCATAACTATAAATATGACGCCGGTAAAAAATAAAATATACTAAAATAGAAAAAATATACAACTTACAATTTCTACAATTCCGCGATAGTGAATATATTCATACAACTGCCGAAAAAGATATGTTATCCTTATAACCTCCATTCAACGGTGGGAGAATGGGGAGATGGCGGGCTGTGCTCTGACGTGGACGAGCACAGTCCTGGGTTATTTGGAAGAAATAGATAATTAAAGTGTAAAAGTGGAATGATTATTAGAGGAAATCCTTGTTAGGAACGGTTTACATTGTTTGTGCTAGATTGTTTTAGACAAAAAGCACCTATCCTCCCTCACCCGAGGGAAAATCCAAACCCCCCCCCCCCCCGTGGGAGAATGGTAGGACACGCGTCTTGTGCGTCAGCTGACGCGTCGTGCGACGTTGCCAAGCAGCCACTCAAGACGGCCGCCATGACTCTCGTGTCGTGTCGAAACGTCGAAAGTTGCCAAAAGTTTATCGAAAGTTTCGCTTTATTTATATACAGTACAGTCAATCAGTTTGGTGTCGCGTCAGTATCTTTAGAAATGTTTATTGCATCGATTAAACCGTTTTTTATTCGTTCATCTACTCGAGAAGTATGAACGTATTCCATGAATGTGCGTTCTGACCCCCGTTTCCCTATTATCACCATGTAAAATTGGCAAAGTTTATGGACATATATCTTCGGAACCAAGCAAAAAAAATTCGAAATTTTTTAAACACACTTTAGATACGTTAACATTTAAGGGGAGGTTCTCATCTAGCTTGACCAAAAAATCGATTTTGTTTTTTTTGCATTTTTTGATAGCTCATCATATGTAGAATATATTCCCAAAAGGGTTTAGCCGAAAACAATTTTATAAAAAAGATATACCGTAAGAAGGGAACCCACCATTTACGCGAAATTTGAGTTCGCGCATATCTTACAACAATATTTTTGAAATGCATGCCTATATTACTATACTAATATGGTAAGCATAATTACCTAAAGTGCCACAAAGTTTCGTAAGATGTGTTAAGACTGTGAAATATTTGAGGCATGCCTCTATATTTAAAAAAATCGCAAAATCTTTAAACGCGTTTCCTGAAAAATCATGTTTTTCAAATTGGCAATCACGATTACTCAAAAACTAATTGACGGATCGCCTTTTTTTGTTTTTGTTTTAAAGTATATTAAATTTATTGGAGCTTGAACCTGAATGCAGGTGATATTTGTTGTTTTTCTTTTTTATATAGCATATTAAAGAGCGAAAAAAACGTGAAAAAACGGTACTCAAAATTCAAATGTCCGTCATTTTTTTAATTTTCGACTTTTTATTCATATTATAGGTTCAAGCTCCAACAAATATTATATATTTCATGAAAATTTTTGGATTTTTGATTTCTGATAATTTTTACAGGTGCTAGAGTGATTGCCAATTGGACATCTCTTTTTGACGCGGTCACGATGCACCACGTGTAACACCATTCCACGGCAGCAATTTCTATTAAAAAAAATTTTTTTATGTATGTACTCTTAGACTCCATAAATAAGTGTCTCCATAAAAAAACCTTCAGTTGTTCATTTACTTCCTTCTATGAAAAAAAAATTCAAGAAAATTACCTTACTTTTGAGTCGCTAAATGAGAACCTCTTCTTAATATCATATTTTCCGGGTTATCTACATTTGACCTAAATGCAAGAACCACCTTAGTAAAGAAAAATGAGTAAACAAAAAAGATGCTTATACAGCACAAATGTAAAGGAAGCATTATCTGGAGGATTTGGAGTCATTAAATACTGCGGGAGTGACGAACTGTGGGGTCCTTATTTCTGCTGACACACATACACACACAATGTGCAAAGTCCGACCAGCAACCTCTCCATGGTGCCCATTGGGTAGGGTAATGCTAATGCTAGCGGTAATTGAGTGCACAGAACTGCAGGTAACTTTGATACACCGTAACTCCGCGAAAAAAAATCGTACGGACGTTAAATTTTTTTAATTTGCAAGGAAAAGTTCATATTTTACGACAATTATGATATTTGCGAAAAAATTTATTCCACTCCGCAGAGTACGTTCGTCAAACTATGCAATTTTTCGGAGAAAAAACACGTTCTTACTTTTAAAGAGATGACGGAAGGAGAAGAGAATAAAATCAAAATCTATCAAAAGTTCCTTAAGTAGAGACTTTACTTTTTAAAATAAAAAAAAATTTCAAATACGACAATTTTTCGCGGAGATACGGTTATTTGAAGTTATGCGAAATTTTGGTTAAATTGAGTGTGCGATAATTTTTTTGGCCAGTGTATTTAAATGAGTAGCTTAATTCTGACTTATTATGAAACATTTTATTTAAGTTTTTAAATTTTATATAAATTAAATTTTAAATAAATGGAATTTTAAATAAATGACATTTATCAAGTCAAAAATAAAGATATTCTCTAAATAAGAATGTTCTTTTCTTCTGTGATAGCTGTACTGGAATATGCTCACACCAATGCTTAAAGGCTGGGCACGAAGAAAAAAATTCCAATAACTGTATTACTCTAACTGTTGAACCATTAGAAATTTGAAGGCAACGGGAATGAAATTAAGAACACGGTACACTACGACAATTTGACTGTAACGTCCTTTCGGTCTCATGTATTTGCAGCGACTGACTGACTTGTACAATGGTCTCATATGATCGTTGCGGTTTCTGTTCACGTGTTACGTGTGTGTTCGTGTGTATGTATGTGTGTTTGTTTATGTGTCTGTCCGCGCAGTGAAAGCGATGATCGTTGTACATTCCAACACTAACTAATAGAGTTCACTAGTTGTCCGATTGGGTTCCTCGATCAATGAGCCTAGATGCATTTTTTGGTATGCGCTTTCATATAATATGCATTAAATGCGCATATAATGCGGGACAAATACCCGCATTTAATGCAAAGTTTAATGTACATTCAAAGCGCATTGGCGCTCCTTGGGAAGCTTTGACGACTATCGAAAGGAGTGGAAAATGTTCCTTCCGCATATGTATTTTTTGCAAATCTTACTTTTTGGCCAATTGTATGAGTTTAACGAATAAACAGTATAGCACAAGTATAAAGCGAATAATAAGGAAATTGCACGCACGACAAAATATGATTGTCAACATGTCACAGAAGACGAGGACAGAGTTCTCTATTAGACAGAGTTCTTATTTCTATCGCTATGACTACGTCGCCACCGTCAACGCGGAGTTCTCAGGTCAAGGACCAGGAGCCTTAAAAACTCATAGAATGTGTAGTACGAAAAGGAGAGAGAGATTATAGTGTTATTAAAGCTTGGTGTGGCATTGTTAAGTCAATTTATATTTTACTCCAAAACTATGTCATGAAGAGCGCAATATGCGTTATTTTATTTTCTGAAAAAAATACACACTGAGTTAAATGGCAAACATGTCGTAACTTCCGCCACATTTTTATTTTTCTGTCGCTACTTAATTATAATTTTTGTGTTCTCTCTATCTTTCTTCCCTCTATTCTTTTTCTTTCATTCATACAACCATTCACACAACATTACTACTTCTTTTTTCTCAGTCAGATCGTTCCACTGTTATATGCTTAAAATTTAGTTAATGATATTCATTAACTAAATCGCTTTTAGTTAATAATTGTTAAGATTATTGTAGATTATTAATTAGTAATCATTAAAATACAATATAATTGATGTACATATATGCATCGTTGCGTGTCTATAATGAAGAACGTATGAATACTTGGATCCTAGGATTCGAATATTCATAAATAAAGAAATTTTACATTTTTGTATTTTGAATTCCATGAACTCTGTAATCTTTAAAGGTTTTGTGTTCTGAAATTCATAAATATAAATATCCGTTATGTTTTGAAATTCGTGAACTTAGGTCCATGAACTTCTAGGTCGTTAGATTATCCAATACTCTCAGTTCTTTAGATAACTGGACTTTCAAACCTTTGGATCCTTGTATTCTTAAATGTTTGGATCCGTGGATCCTATGATTTTCAGTTCCAGTAAGATTCACGTTTCATTCTGTCTTTTTACATTCTTTCCTTTTTCCTCCCTCCGATTGGAATTATGTATATACATTATTCGTAACTCACCACGTATCTCATTTTCATACTCGTTTGAACATGTTCAAACGTCCGCCGAGCATTGTATCGTCGTTTGTGTGTGACGCGTATCATTTCGCATCTATAAAGGCCGGTTTACACACGCAATGATTAGTGGCGCCAACTGACTGGCATTCATTGGCGCCAGAACCAACTGACAAACTCACAAGTGTTTACACAGTGATTGGCGTATAATATGGAAAATATTTAACATTTATTAAACACACAGTAAATGACAGCAAGCATATAACCTCAAATTTTGAGGTTATATGCTTTGGCCAATAACCGCCAGTAAACGCCACATTACTAGCGCCAGTTTGCATCAAGTGTTTACACTTGCATTTTTACTGGCATTAGTCAACTGGCGCGGCCTGGCGCCACCAATCATTGCGTGTGAAAACCGGCCTTCAGTCTGTACATGTGTGCGTGCGCGCACGTGTGTGTGTATGTGTGTGTGTAAGCGCGCACGTGCGCGGATGTATAAATAGTCAGAATAGTAGTAATAATAGTAATAATAGTAGTAATAAAATAGCAGCTTCAACAATGGTAGTGGTGATGATTGTAGTAGTAATAATAGTAGTAGTAGTAGAACAGCAGTAGCAGTACTAGTAGTCCAGTAGTAGTAGTAATAATAGTAGTAATAGTAGCAGTAGTAGCAGCAGTAATGGCAATAGTAGTAGTAGTAGTAGTAGTAGTAGTAGTAGTAGTAGTAGTAGTAGTAGTAGTAGTAGTAGTAGTAGTAGTAATAGTAGTGATAGCAACAGCAACAGCATTAATATAGAGATAGAAGTAGTAGTAGTGGTGGTGGTAGTGATGGTAGTGGTGGTGGTGGTAGTTGTATTGGTAATAGTAATAGTAATAGTAGCAGCAGCAGCAGAAAAATAGTGTACTAGTAATATATAGTAACAGTGTACTATTCATGTACATATAGTATCTCCGTACATGCTTACGTGTATACGCATACGTATATTCGCTCGTGCATGCATACATACACAATTTCATATTGTATGTATACATATACATATACATATACATATACACACACGCACATATACACATAGAATGTCTCATCTAACTAAACCATCTTAAATATTTTTGCTATTTTTAATAGTAGGTAAAATTAGAACTAGTGTATGCTTCTGAGAGAAATGTAATGCGTAATAACAATTTTCGTGCACATCGAGGCATAAAAAAGATTTGAAACCCGATTTTAAGTATGATTTTTTCTTACATGATATGATTCCTTTGGTCATTCCATGTATAAAAGTATTAAGCTTATCAACAAATAAATAGTTCACAAAATATATTTTATACTTTATTCTCGTATGTTTTGATATAAAATATAAAATACCTGCAAAAATATTAATTTTTAAATTTATCTTAATACTTTTATGTACAGAAAAACGAGATGAATTAATTGGTTTAAAGAAAATACATAGTTGAATGTTTTATAAATGTTTACAAAAAATATTGCAATTTGCAATATGTACCTAATTATATAGTTTTCAAATACAGTTTATGTACTTTCATATTAATTCATTCATCTCATTATTCTGTGCATAAAGTAATTTAAAAATTAATATTTATAAGAATTAATATTGAATATTTTATATAGAATTTTATATCAAAATATACCAGAACAAAGTATAAAACTCATAAATTACTGATTTATTAATAATTTTATGTGAATACTTTTAAACGCAGAATGATTAAAGGAATTATGTAAAAAAAAAGTTACAAAAAATTACAAATTGCTCTTGAAATTTTCTTCGTGACTCTATGCATAATGAAAGTATTAGTACTGCATTACATGCCCTTTAAAACCGTAAAATCTTTTATAACTTTAATTTTTTCGTGTTATTTAGAATAACAATGATATTTAAGCTACTTGAATTAGAACTGAAACTGTACGTACATATGCATAGATAGAGATATGTATGCAACATATATTATATTTTGTATGTATATGCGCACGTGTGTGTGTGTGTGTGTGTGTGTGTGCGTACGCGCGCGCGCGCGCGCAAGTGGGGTACAATTTTTATGCATTTATAAAACGCTTCAATAGAAATAATATTTGCCGATTAAATGGTTCGGTCAAAAATCTTGTTACTCTTTGCCTTTTCTTAAAACGTATAACAATAATTCAGTCTAATACATTCCAAAGCACCAATTTATAATTATACGATTATAAATTTATACTTATTTTTAAACCACGACATATCGAAGTAATAAATTTTATGCCTCGCTTATTTTTTTACTAAATAGACTAAAATTGCACCTAATGCAAATAGAAAATCATGCGAAAGTTTTATAAAGAATTTTGTTTCCTACAATAGCATCTGTTCGTGTAACACATTTTTTGAATGAAAGTGACGTTTGTGAGTAAACGCACTTTTGAATCTAATGAAGAAATAATATCAAATGTCTGAATATCACGGATATTTCCGCAGCAGGAATTTACAATACTACAAATATACAATATCGAGAAAATTTCTAGTATATCATAAATACCCAGGTAGCAGAGTGACGTCAAATGACATATTAATAACGTCCCAGATAGCAACAGCGTGTCTGAGCAAAATCGCGTAAACCTGTGATCGCTTATGATGCTGGCAACTTGCCGTACATTTGCTTCAATTGATTTCGAGTAATTTAATATTTGAAGCAACACGCAGGCAACGTTGGATACATGTATTGCTAGCAATTTGTCGGCAAAAGAACAGCATCAAATTTATTTCGCGTTGCTAGCAATATGACAGCATTGTGTGATCCTGTGAATTATTACAGCAACATGACAGCAACAGCTCAAATTTTTGAATCAGACGATTTTAGACCGCAGCATAAGTTACCAACAAGTTACTGGCAAGTTGCCAGCAACAATGCAGACACGTTGCTATCTGATCTTAATGACGTCT